>CM076569.1:520218348-520367292 GCA_034641835.2 Pinus albicaulis
TTTCATGTTCATTGTACTTGTGTCTTTAGTGAAGGATTGGATTTAGCTTGAGTGATCATTTCCTCAAGATCTTGTACACGTTTCTGCTACCATATTATCAATGAGAATGCTATGAGGGATTATTTCATTTCTCGAAGTTTATGGAAGTTTATGCATTCACCGCTATTTTCCAGCCATGTTTATGTATTGCCGTAGCTCATCCTTTTGAGAAAGATCTTCCCAAGGAAGAGATATTTACATAGCTATAAAGACTCGAAAGGGCTGTATAGCCTCCAGCTTCTCATCCTCTCTTTAGAGGTGACATAACCGGTAAAGCCCTCTAAGTCGATCTCCGACATAGCCTTGTTCATAGCACAAAGGAGTTCTTCGAAGTGGTGAAAAAGCCGCCGATTTTCATTTTGGAATATTATAGAAATTCCGTTCCGTATAAGGTAGGGAGTGCAAGCAACTATACCACCAAGTGAGAGGTGGGGCGTCATGCATGGATAATCCTAAGAAGAACTTTATGGGCAAGATTCATTCAGATGGTGTGGATCTCATGAATTGAACCTGGCTACGAGGATCCCACATTTCAGCAGTAGCAGGATCAGTTGGATTGATGCAGTAAGATGTCGAGAGGACATGAAATCAAAGTGATAGTGTTGGATACTGGAGCACAAATCAGAGTTGACAGCAAGTGCAAAGTGCATGGATGCAGAGGTCAACAACATAGTGGTTCCTGAATACATGTGAAGTTGGTACCAGCAGAAGTTAGAAGAATTTGATGACAGATGCATTATACAGATTTAGTTGTTTGGAGGCTATTTAGTTTCGGAAGTGTTGCATGTGTGAGAAAAACTAGAGAAGTGTTGCATACAAGAGTTGCAGGGTGCATGCATGGAGTTGCATGGCGCATGCAAAGGTTACAGGGCAAATGCATGGAGTTGCATGCCGCATGCAAAGAAATTCCTTTCTTGTTGAGAGGGAGTGTTGAAGGTTGCAAGAAGAAACAGTGAAATTGGCATCCGGAAACAACATCCTTGATCCTAGTGAAAACTAAGCACCTTCACTAGGTGGGGCCCACACAGGCTATTTTTAGGTGTATGTCTATTTTTAGAATGTTGAGAAAATTCTATTTATAGTGGGAGTCTATTATTAGAACGATGAGCAAATTCTATTTATAACGGGAGTCTATTTTTAGAATGGTGAGAAAATTCTATTTATAGATGAGGTTCTATTTTTAGATGCATGTGCGAAGTCTATTTATCAATCACATGTCTAAAAATATAATGTATGTCGGTTATTATTATCTCTTAATAATAATTGGATAATAAATATTAATCTATTCTCATGGAGCACTTGAAATCAATTAACTGAAGTGACAAATTAGTTAGCTGAAGGAATTTTGAGTTCAAAGGTTGGTTGGTGGGACATGCAAGTGGAATTGAGGTGTAACAGAGTGATTCTAGTTGTAACAGAGTTGGATGTGTAGTTATGTGAGTTCTAAAGTAGTTTAACTCAGTTGTGCTAGTTGTAACTAGTTGTAGCTAAAGATACACTAGTGAGAGATCAGTGAATTAATTATTTAATTAATTCACAATCAGTGGTCTCACATGCAACTGAATATTTACTATTGTTAACTACATGCATGTCAGATCTAGTGGAGACCCAGTTGAGATCTAGGTGAAAGGGAAGTGTGACTATCAGTTGTGATATTAGTAGGATACCTAGGTGTAGTTATAACACCACAGGATGCCCATGATACTCAGCGCAATTGAGGAAGGCTGAAATTCTTTGTGATTAACGATTGCATTCATCAGGAACTGCGTGAGCAAGGCAGGCTGTCTGGAGACAGTAAACTGGCTAAGAAACTTGCCAATTTTTGTATGATAGTGTGAGACAATTATCTCATGTAATGAGAGCTCTTGGATTAGAGCTTTGTATGTAATTGTCTCATGATTCCTTGTGAAATATACATTATATGATAGAGGGGTTTTGAGCAGTAAGCTTTCCCTTAGAATATCTGGTGTTGTGGTTTTGATCTATTCTTATTTGCTTCACATGATTGGCAATTGTGTTGTTTTTAATTCCACAAAATATTTGTAGAAGCGATTATGTATTTAACAATAGCATATTGTTAGATCGGGTGAATCCAAAATATACATGCATGTTGTATAATTTCTACATGAAAGACTGAATCAAGCAAGCAACTAGATCCTCGTGTTCAGATCAGGTGAAAATACCACCTCAAAAATTGCATGCACATTAATATTATTAGAAATAAGTCACTATTTTTTTGGTCAGATAAATAATTCACTACCCTACTGAAGTGATTTGAAATCTATTTCTTAGTTTGCATTGTGAATTGGTGTTTGTAATTCATAAACATTCATCAAATTTGTTTGTATTTATTAAAGGGAATTTTAAAACCTTATATTGTATATAAATAGTCCTAGTATACATTGACATATCAAACATGTTCATCATAAGTCAAAAATTCAACTGATTTAATCTCGGAAAATTTTTATATGGCACTAAAAACTAAAATGTTCCATAAAGAGAATGTGTTGCCATCAATTTGTAGAGAAGTGCATTAGTTGTTGGTTGAATTGGGGATTGAATATAAACAAATTACATGTAAAAATGATTGAATTTTATACAGAGATTAATATCAAGACAGGGGTAGACTTCCTTTTATGTGAAGAGAAGAGATATCATACAAATGTACAAGGTCATACAGTTACCAAAAATGTTTTATGTCACATGCCAATTATACCTAGACTTCAACTAATATTTCGTTGCAAGTTACTTTCAAAAATTATGGAATGGCATGAGTAGAACATGAGTAAATATGGATTCATGTGAATTTCGGCTGACTCCATAGCAATGAAATACATAGAGGAAAAATGGCCAAGAAAATTCAAAGATGAACCTCGTAGTATTAGTTTTGGTCTTGCAATTGATCAGGTGTGCCCATTCTCTTTCTCGAGCTCAAATTGTAGTGTTTGGCCAGTTGATTGGTAGTATACAATATTACCCCATGGATGAGTGTTAGAAAGGAGCACCTTATGTTGACTCTCATTGTTCCAGGGAAATATCAAGTAAAAAAATGGGCGTTTATATTGCACCATTTATTTATGAGATGCAAATATTATGGAAATTCATAAGAATATATGAAATACCATGCCCTCAATCAAATAGGTCCTTCATGTTGTATGGTGTGCTATGTTGGAATATTCATGATTTCCTAGGACTGTTGGAAGTTTGTTTTGGTAAGATACAATATTTATGTATTTACACTCATAATTTATTTTCATCCCAAATTTCATACTTACATTTATACCATTATTTTGATGTTATTAACATTACTTATTTAATTGTAGGGATTCAAACAAAGGGGACATTTCCTGCCCAAGATGTGCTAAACAATTTCAAGGGCGTTATTTTAAAGATCTACATAAATTTATTTATGCAAATAATAGGTTTTTCTACCACCATATCATAAGTTTAGAAATCTCCAGAAGAATCAATTTGATGAAAAATTTGAAAATATAGGCCCTCCCATGATTATGGGTCCAAGTGATTGGCTTATGAAGTATGAAGATGCTTAATCGAAAGCTTGGGAGGATTTTTTTTATCAGGGTGATTCAATTGAAGAACCAAAACAAGTTGTAGTTAATATGCCACAAGGAATGAAAAGGAAACCCATATTTTATGAGTTTCCTTACTGGAAGGATCTATTAATAACTCACCTATTAGATCCTATGCACATCTTAAAAAATGTCCTAGATTCTATATTTCGACATATATCAGGAAAAGAAAAGGACACCTTATCTACAAGGAGATACATTGCTCTTTTTTCATACCAAATTTGATATAAGACATTTGTGGTCAAACAGGGAAAATGAAACATTTGTAGAAACTCCATGAATTTGAAAAAAAAAGAGAGCTAGACCAACTAAAGAAAGTCATTCGTTCAATGAGGACACCCACTGGCTATGGGTCAACTTCGGAAAATTATTTTACAATTCATGGATATGTGACAAGATTTAAAACACATAATTTTCATAATTTGATGAAGGTATTATTATCATTTAACTTTTACTGGTAACATTGATTAAGTACAAAATATATTTTGATATTCTGTTGTGTGAGAAAAATTACTAGTGACCTTTGAGAAATTTCTTTGATAGCATATCATGCTAGTGGAAATTAGCGGGGATTCATGTCTTATCGTTGAATTAAGGAATTCCATAAGTTGATTGTTAGCATTTTCAAGGTATGTGATTTGAAATTTTCATGTGTGAGAGACATAGAGATTTTTGACTAAAGGTTCATACTAATTTTCTATTCTTTTCATTGGTAACCTCCAAGGATATCCACGAATGTGAAGTGCCAAAATGGAAGAAGGAAATTTCAGAAACTATATGTGCATTTGAGAAGGAAATCCCTACAAGTTTCATGGACCTACAAGTCCATTTACTTATACACCTCGATGACATTGAGTTTGTGGGTGTCATCAATGAGGTGGATGTTTTTCTTTGAGAGTTATATGAAAAGTATAAATATATATCTCCAACAAAAGGCACATCCAGAGGGCTGCATAACTAAAGGGTATGTATTTAATGAAGCAATTTTATTCCCATGTGAATTCCTTGGTAAGGATTTTGAAGATGGACCATGCTTCTGGGAGGAAGAATGAGCATCATATATTATTGATGGAGAAAAAATACAATATAATGGTGTTCAAGTATAAATTAGTAAGAAAATTCATGATCATTATGGTTGTTTTCCTTGCAATCATTAATTTACTTTTTAATTCATTTTTCAATTAACAACATGACATTTGGATTTTAAACATGTTGACATGTAATAGGCGTAGAAGAAATAGTTATGCTCGACAAGTTGATTATATACCACATGGAATTTATGAAAAAGTGGATTGATTTATATGATACAAAGAGAGAATAAGTCTTAGAAGCAAGGGGACATTTTAAGAGATCGAACCCAAGGAATACTCCACTTCCCACTGATATGCTTAGGGAATGGGGCAAATATTGCACACTACAATGGGTTACTAAACAAGTTCAAAATCAAATAGAAGATGTAGGTATAGGTTCAAACATAAAATAAGATGAAATCAACATGTTTAGAGGATGTGAAATAAAGGTACATTTGTAATTTTACAAATGTTCTTTCCTTACAGTTTTGACACTATTACTATTTTAATATTTGTCATTGTAGTTGTTTTCACTAAAATAAATGGTTTTTCACAGGTGAGGAAATATATTGCAATGTGGGCATATGGTTGAAATTATCATGTAGAAAGTGTAGATGTAAAGAGAAGATCCTTTGATTGTGGAATCATGGTTAATTTCCAAAAATCTAGTTTATCAAGCTCAAAAGATAAGAATATTAGAAAGGGAATCTACAATATGTTGGGAAAATCCAATAATTATTGAGTTGGATTACCACTCTTTTAAATGTTCTATTTTTAAGTGTAGATGGTATGAAGCATTTGAGAGGACATAGGCACATGATACTAATAGTGGATTATTATATATATATTCCTCAAGTTTCTTACTAGAGGATAAGGAGCGTTATGTTCTACCAATTCATTGTGAGAAGGTATGTGTTTAACTCAAACAAGAAGCGATAGTGATTATTTGTCTATTAATTCATATTTTATTGTGTATATATATGTGTGTGTGTGTGTGTGTGTTTATTAAATAATAAAATTGTTATAACATACGTTGAATATATTTATGTCGTTCATATTTTAGTATTTTTCTATGGAGATATTTTGGACATTTGAAATGGATATTTGTGATACATTATGATCCAATATTAAGGCATTTATTTGAAGATGTGTTATTGGACAGGAAGTAAAAAAATGGTATGCATAAAATGAGAGAGATGAATTTGAGAACATTGAAGAGATTGAAATCCATGATGATGTTGAAGATGGTTATCTGAGGCTGTGAAGACACAGCTGCCCTAGATTTATATGATGTTATAGAAGACAACAATATGGATGGTATTTTAATATCTCGAATGCGGAATGGTTAGCGATCCATGGCTGGAAAATGAATTTTCCCGAAATGGAGGCAGCAAGATTTGATACCAAGACTTGGATCCCCTTAGACCAATGTGTCTAAGACCAAAATCCAAGGATTGGGACCAAATAAATCCTTCTAGGGTGGTGAGACAAGCCTCCCACACCTAGTTCCCTTCAGAAATTGCCCAAGGAACGGGGCTGCAACAATGAATGAACATACAATGTATTCTCAGTGTTATTTTCAAGAGCTTACTCATGGGGAGATGTAAATAGCCAACATATATGATTACAGTAGTAAAAGGAATGCAATGACTTGAGGAATCAGTCATTCAATCAATACAATACAAGCCTCACACTACATGCATGATAAATATGAAGCACACTGTTATAGATAAGGAACTGCAGGCTATGACTGCGCAATATTTTATAGAAAAATACTGCAAAATGATAAAATTACAATGATATGACAATATGAATCTCAAATAAAGAGGGTGAGCATGATCTCAACCCCTGAAAATAAAATACATCAATCCTCTAGAAGGATTGGTTGGAATCTACTCAAAATTGGCAAAGTACATAAATGCCAGAGTTGCAGTAGCAGCTGCAACTCAAAAAATGGAAATAGATGGAGAAGGCTGAAATGGTTGCATCAAATGAGGAACCCTCCTCCAATGGAAATCTGAAGTGAAAGGCTGATCCCTTCACCAAATATCTCACCCTCCAAAGTGTCTGCTAATCCCTCACAACAAATAATCTCCAAGAATAACGTTGTCTAAGAGAGGGACTGTGCTGCTAATGATGGAAAGTGGTTGGCTTGATGCCAAAGATAGTGGAATAAGCTCATGAACCTCCTTTTCTAATCTCCCAAAGGGATGGAATCTCCCTCCTCTGAAAAACTAGCCAAGGATGGAGTTGAAGAAAACCTCCCCAGCAACACCCAGCAACACTACACAATCTCCAGCTGAAACTGTGATGATGAAGAAGGATGAGGCTTGACCTCAATGTTTGAATATGGAGAAAGGAGTGCAATCCTCCAATATCTACTCAAGAAGGAGATAAAATCCTGAACAGGAATTCCCCCCAGCAATTCTTGCTAAACAACAAGAGACCGCAGCAAGTCCAAAGGACCAAAGATCAATAATACTCAACATGAGAAGCAATGGTTGCCTTGTCCTCCTTTTAAACAATGTGAGATCCCTCTCCATTGACACCACTCATTAGGGTTTCCTTCCTCTAGAAGCTTCCCTCCTCTTTCATTTCGTTGTCCCACAAGATTCCTTCCACCTCCTACCACTATGCAGTTTGACTTGGTCAAACTTGACCTAGTCCTCCTACAAAAGTCTCTTTTCACACATGGAGGTGTGAAATCTAGCTCTATAAGTGATCCTCTTTCACACTAATAGGATTTTTATTCCCTACTCATGAAATGAATGGGTCTCCTACCCATTTTATTCATCTCCTAGGTGAAAATATAAAAAATTAATATTCCACAAAATTTGGAATATTATAGGTATAATGATGATCCAAATACATTTGGTAAAAATATAGATGGTCTACAATCAAATTTCAATGATGATGAAGATGATGCGGGTCAAGATGAGGATGATCATAATATTAAATACTCGAAAGAAAATATGAACATTAACAATGATACAATGGACGAAAATGTTGTGGACAATAATGTTAATGAGCAAGACTTCTAATTTTTCAGAATTATTTGTAATCCATGTTTAAAAAATTATGTTTTTTTGTCCTAAACTTTGAAATGCTTCAGTATTATTTGTGTCAATATAAATTACCTATTGCAATACCCTTAAAGTGCTAAATCTTTGGTATGAATTGTTGGTAGAAAAATTTAGGATTACTTGGATAAGAGTTAACGTGGTTAGTGGTCATTTATTGGTTGATAATTGTTTAGAGGTATTGTCAGCTTATTGGTAGACTCAAACTAAACTAGGATGAAGAGCCTATTGAATAACAATACATTAAAAATGGAATTGTTAAAAATATAATTAGATATATCGTATATTTAAAACAATGTAAATCCAAACCATTAGGTTAAATGTATGCAAAGTTGGTCCATTAATTTATATTATAAAACCAATTGAAATATTTTACTAGGCCTAAGAAAAACTCTTTTCTATGTGCAAACTTAGAAAAATTTAATTGTATTAATGTTCTTTATGAGTAAAAAAATACCTTCCAAGTCGAATCATTCAATTTGGCCTTATAATGAAGGGTGGTAATGCATCTCTATCAAGCAGGCCAAAATTTCCTTGCTTCACTAAAATGCATGCACATGATTCATTTCTTGGCCAATATGGTTGATTCAAATTGTATACTATTTATTTATTAACTAAGTAAATACATTATGTCTTTTTCTTGATACTCTAGAATGCTAGGGATGGAGTTAATAATTTCTTGAGACTTGAAGCCTTAGTTTGTAGCATTTTTTCAGTCTTATAAGGATGTTTTGTCTAGTGAGATAAGGATATGTGGATTATATTCCTAGTGATGTTGATATATACAATATTTTTATGCAACTATTTTTTTATGTTGCGAAATTTGTATCTCATAAGCTTTATACAGTAATTTTATTATTAAAAGAAGCTAAATTTTCCTTTGGAAAAAAAAATGGAGTCTCCCACTATAAAAATAGACTTAAAACCATGCTCAAGAAGAATGGAGAGACCTTTCCAACCAACCCACATCTCTATCTAATTAATTGAGGCAGTGCCAATCCCCTGGGCATAAGACAATATTTTTTACCATTTTGGTTAAAAACTACAACTCCAACTCTAAAAACCCCCAGATTGTCTTTTGAGGCACCCAATGGTAAATGTTTCCATATGATGCACTAATCTAATTGTAAATTTGTTATACTATGGAAAGAAGACATATTTTGTATTTCATATAGAAATTTAGTACATTCCATAACATTGATTTCTCAATTTAGTAAGATATTAACTTATAAAATTCCATTACATTGTCCAAAAATAAAAGAGTAACTAGATCTCAGTGACACCACAACTAGACAAAAGGTCCATGAAGGAGACATAAAAGTAAGCCCTCAAAAAAGACTAGCAATTTATTAAAAAATATATGTTAATGGAAAATATAATGATATATAATGCATGTCAAGACAATATTATAGATATATATATTTCTTGAAATGTGTCTACATAAATACGGCTTACCTAAAAATTGATATTCTGAAACACTAGGATGCTTGGGAAATTAGCAAGCCCTCTTGAGAAGAAGAGTGTCTCTTTCATACAACAGAGACTTGTGATTGTTTTGGTAGCTACAAAAGACATATCCTTTAATTTTTGTTGAAGCTCTCAAATCTTATTTTCATAATTTTCTCTCAAATTGTATTTTTCTTATATTATCCTATTCAATAATTACATATTCTTCATATATTTCTCCTTGTTGCTATGGCAAACAAATTTCTTATGCGGACAAAAGCAATCTCCCTAGATTCAATCATTGAATCTAGTAACAAAAAACAAACTAGTAAATATTCCCTTGAGTTCATTCCTATTGAGTCATAAGCAAAGGTGTTGGGACATGAAATCCATATCTTTCAAATTAAATGTATGACAAGGATCCTTTCTATGGTTTGATGCATCTCCCCAATGTTCAGAATCAAGACTTGCAAACATACTAACAACAAAATATCAAAGGCATATGATAGATGAATGACTCAATTAAATCCATACTAGTGATCAAGGAAAATAGTACCTAACATCATTATCAATGGAAATATAGAAGTAAATACACAATACAACAACTCCATTAAACAATACAATAGGAAAGAAACACTCTTTTGTATTAATATAAAATATGAAGGAGAAATACAACCTTAGCCTTGATGATGTATGCCTCTTCCCAATGATCTCGAACCCTCTCCTTGCATGAAAAGCTTTCTAGCCCTATTCCAACAACATAAGTTTACATTCAACAATCCCCTCTATCCCTTTGGTATGTTTTGAATTTATAGGCCAAATGGAGGAGGTTTGAAATCCTCTTCTCAAGGGATGATATCCTTAAACTGAGGGATTAGGGTTCCTCAAAGAGATGGAATTAGCTCCACGAACAGAAGGATGATGAGTAAAAAACATAAGCTCGAAGCTTTCGGTTTGGAAATACTCCTCCAACAAAGCTTCAAGAAATCACTTTTTATTTTTAGTTACATTAATTTATGTGCACAATTCATAGTGGAAGACATAGCGTATATTTGTGCTAGCTATAATGGTCAAATTTGTGTATGCACAAAATATGTCTATGGAACTGCATAAATGCTCAAAAATAGGTTTTTGGACCATGAAATCTAGAATTCTCATTCTCTTTGGGATTGTTTTGATTCTAACCTTGCAGGGGAATGCTTTGGAATACTTAGACAGATAGTGAAAGATCTAAATTGGCATTCATTTTCCTAATGGTGACACAATGATGTGTAATAGATTGCCCCCTAAAGTGAAAAGTTAGGAAATATGTTTGAGGACTGAAGTGCTTTATCATGCCAAAGTTTGTGTTAGAGACCATGGTTGGAGACCTGAAAAAAGAAATCAAGGGTTACAATACAATATATAATCATCACTGAGGTAAGAATTCCCATACTCAAAGAAAAAATATTTCAATGAATCAATATGGAAACACACAAAGGTTCATGTCAACAGTAGATAGAGTATGGATGACACCATCAAATATGGATCTATCTTTACAATCATGAATACATAACTTCACGCATCTTGGGTGGATGAAAATAGATCCAGGATCTTGGTATTTATCTCCATCAAACCATAGTGTGAATCTAACCATGCGAGTAAATTCTTCAAAGTCGAGCATGTTAGAAACCACCTAATTACCATTCAATGATGTGAACCATTAACAGGCACAAGAGAAAGCACCAATAATGACAATAATTCTCAAGATACCATAGTACAATCTATGAAGTGCGATTAAATGTCTTGAAGTAGAGCACTCATAAAACTTCCATTAAGGCATGTAGGCTCCAAGGTACTAAAGGATGTTTCTAGATCAACTTCCTAGATAATGAGCTGAACTCAATAGGAAGCGACTCGTCGCAGGAGGGCCTACGACACGAAACTCATGTGAAGTTTTGAAGAAAAAAATTGGAGTAATCCAGGACTAACTCAGGAATGTCCGACGCAATTTAATGATATCAAAGACATGAAATTCATATCCTTCAATCGCATCGACCATCCCTAAGTCAATCCTGGATTACAATTCATATCCTTCAATTGCAAGGTCGGAATTTCGTGTTGTTGATATGTTCAAGAGAAATATTCATCAGAAGGAAAAATTATTCTTTGAAAGGAACACATGTGAAGAGAGTCAATGGGGATAATAAATAGGGTTCAAATGTCCCCATTGAAAGGTGAACCATGTGAATTACCAGATCTGAGACAAAAGAAGTCGATAAAATAGTGATACACTCAATTGCATTTGTAGTTGAAGAAAGGGGACAATTTGCCACATAATTAATCCGTGGTGGGGTAGATACCACTTCCATACAAGGAACATTCTGGGGTGTTGTATGGTTGGTATTCGAATAAATACCAACGAACAAATTTTTTTCAATAGTCATAATGTTTCCATTTTGAGGGAAGACATTACGCGAAAGAGTGTCTATATGACAACTTTCATGGCATTGACATAGTCTCGCCAAACGAGAAAATTGAAATCCAAGGGACCTTGGACTACCATAAGATCAATATAAATAGGTTTACCTTCCAGAGTAATAGGAAACTTAGGAAGGACACCTAAAGGTTCAATCATGGTTCTGTTAAAGGCTAACAGATTCTGTGTAATAGGTACAAGTTGAGTGGAACCCAAAGATTGCCAAGAAGTTGAGGATAAAATACTAATAGAAGCACCTTCATATTCATTGTGTGACACACATTCTTACCATAGCATTCACAATGATTTGATAGTTGAAGAAGAATGAGGCTATGTCGATCCTTCAATCAAAGGAAATAACCTTAGTACTTGGAGGGGGTTCTATGGAAACAGATTAAATGCCCCCTTGTGTAGAAGAATATGAAGTAACAAGAAGAACCTGAGAGGTATGAATTTCACTCTCTAAAGGGAGAATGTGAATGAATGAATGTGGAATCGAGTTGACCACTTGATCAACCAATGGTTCATCAACCTGAGTGATATGTGTTTCACTTTGCAATGGAAGAGTGGGATTGAATTTACATGGAATTAGATCAATCACTTTGTCAATTGATGGTAGGTTGGGAGAAAGCTTATGGTAACCAGTTGGAAGTTTCTTTTTAGAAACAATAAGGTTTTCTAACAATTTTTAGGCTTCATCCATGTGAGGGAAAATGCGAGTTCGTGAATCATTTTGCATAAGCTATAAGGAAACCTAACTTTACCATTTTTCCCAGGAACCTGATAATCAATGGTTCATGGATAAAAAACAAGTTGATGATATTTTTTATAACATACTTGCAAGGCCTTAGTAATACCAAGATAATTGATAAGGAAGTGTTCACCCTTACAAATATTGCAAGGGTATTTGGGCTTGCGATGCATGTTGGAGGTTTCCTCAACATTACCAATACTTAAAGCCATGGTTGGTTGGTTGACTTCTTTCTTATATTTCTTCTTCTTCTTCTTCTTAGTCACCTGGTTACCCGCATCAAGGATTTTACCAATTTAAGAAGAAGAAAGGGAGGAGGACATGTTGGGTGAAGAAGGTAAAGGGTAAACATGAGGTTGAGAAGATGAAATTGGTTGAGGTGGAACAAATTGAGTATTTGAGGCCAACAAATTTTAAAAAAAAACCATACCAGTAAACCTATGGTAAATCTAGGTAATGACAATGTAGCCATATAAGGAGGACCAACATTTCCAAAACAAGGAAAAGGAATAGGTTTATCATTAAGAGGGATTCCTTGGTTGTTAAATTTCAGAAATTTTTCTGTTAGATTCAAATTTAGTGAATTTTAGTTAAAAATTTAACAAGATTAACAATCCAAATTCACAATCCACACCTAAGGTCTATAAAAATTAAAACAAGTAAATAATGCACGCTAATAAATCTAAGGAGTCAAACCATGCAAACAACCTTTTCACATTGAAATCACTAGTTGGTGATGAAACTAAACATCGTAGAGATCAATGTGAAAAGTGGTTACAGATAGAGTAGGTGGAATAATTTATGTTGACAACCTACTTAATAGCCATGATTTGGTGCAAGTAACTTCACTTATGCCATATCGAGTGAAGAATACCCTCAAAAAAGGTCTAAGTGAGTCTAATTAATGTTTAGGAATTCCACCCTATCGTCACCTTAGGTAAAAACCCTAAGATAATGGTCTCTAAGGTTACCACACATAACAACTTGACCTTGGGGGACGGTCTCAGATGGGATGTACATGCAAGGGAAAAGTAACAAAGCTCAATCCCCTTGAAGGTTCTTCAATATGGTCAATATGAGGTTTATACTTCAAGTGAATCCCAAGCACATTTCGACACCATTTGTAATGTGTTCAAATCATGCTACCATAACCAATGAAGTGGGGTCAATCACTTCACTACGTACGATATGATCTCGTGCTTAACTCCCTTGTAATATGAGCTTCCCAGAGTCAAACTTTAATATATGGATTTACTCCTTACCGCAAGATTCTAATGTTTGTTTGTAGCTTTGGAAAGTTAACTCACTTTCCTATTCCAAATCCCTACAATATGATCTAATTTAGGTGTAATGAGCCCTAGAAATATAAAATGTCTAATTTATTTTATTAGTGTTGTTTTTTTAAATTTTTTTTACTCAATAGGTTGATGGATATAAAACTGGTGGTGTTATAACCTGACTCAAAAATGAATCTAATTGAATATGAATGTAATCTTTTCACTTTGAGGAATCCTAACTAAAGTAAGGAGAGAGATTCCATTCACTTCCAACAATGCAAGAATTGATAAATAAGAGAAAACATAAAAATTCTCTAATGCACTATTTTTTAGTAGGAAAATACTAATGCAAATCAATTCCAAGCATTTTTATTTTAAAAAAAATCATAAAAGCATGCAAATTAAAATCATGACTATCTTTCAATGAGAGCCACTAGCTTTTCAATCGATGAAATAACTCTTTACAAGAGACATAAATGAATATATGATGATATTTACTGGAAGAAAAGAGACTGACACAACAATTGTAGAAGCGAAAGACTATTTTTTTTATAGATCAATAAACCAGCAAAAACTCAAAAACCCTAAGCTGTAAAGATAAGTGATTTTTCTCAAAAAGACAATCACTAGCACTGATATAAATCTACGGTTGAATTTTCTAGAATGTAAACTATGAAAAATTTAATGCAAAATCATGCAACTGTAATCTATGCAAGAGAATTATTCAGAATAAACACAAGTTGATTCCAGATCAGTGGATGACCAATATTCTATGACTACTTATAAAGAGAAATTCCTTCTTTCACTAATGCAATAAAATAACCAATCAAGTGTAAGTAAGGAAATTTCACAAAAATTATAAAACTCAAATGAATCAAATGTAATATGATATTTCATTAATAGATAAATTAAACTGAAATTTTGTGAAAATTCCAAATATCAAAAGAGATAACACTCAAAGTTGATTATTGCTCATATACAATTTAGACCCCACAAAAAAAAAATTGTTAAGAAATTGGAAAAACCTCTGAGTAGTGATCAAAACAAAGAAGACTTGAAAAATACCTAAATTTTAAAATTTTCAAAAATTTGCACAGGAAACAAGTTGAATTCAGTTTGCAGACGCACTGTTGCTAAATGAAAAGTGCGCATATTTGCACACTATGCCTAAAGGAAAAATGTGCAAGCCGAGAAAAATTAAGAATTAAAAAAAAAAAAAAATCCAAAAATCTGCAAAATTCAAACTCTTAACATCTTGGAAACAGTTAGATAAGGCAATTGAAGAACAAAATGTTCCCCTATAGAAGAGGAGATGATGAAGAACAAAATTTTCCCCTATGGAGTGGCCAATTTGTTATGGCAAGCAAAATCAATCTCCCTAAATTCAATGGTTGAATATAGTAACAAACAAACAAACTAGTAAATATTTCCTTGAGTTCATTCCTATTGAATCGTAAGCCAACATGTCGGGATATGAAATCCATACCTTTCAAATAAAATTCCTAATGAATATCCTCGCTATGGTTTGATGCAACTCCTCAATGTTCAAAATCAAGAATTACAAACATACTACAACAAAATATCAAAGGCATATGATAGATAAATGACTCAATAAAACCCGTACTAGTGATCAAGGGAAATAATAATTAATATCATTATCAATGGAAATATAGAAGTAAATACACAATACATCAACTCCATTGAACAAAACATCAGGAAAGATACACTCTTTTGTATTAATCTCAAATATGAAGGAGCAATACAACCTTAGTCTAGATGATGTATGCCTCTTCCCAATGATCTGTATACATATCCTTGGATGAAAAAAATTCTAGCCCTATTCCAACAACATAAATGAATCAATAAAACCCATACTAGTGATCAAGGAAACTAGTACCTAATATCATTATCAATGGTACGATATAAGTAAATATGTAATACATCAAATCCATTGAACAATACAACATGAAAGAAACACTTTTTTGTATTAATCTCAAATATGAAGGAGCACTACAACCTTAGTCTGGATGATTTATGCCTCTTCCCAAGAACAACATAAGTTTACATCCAACAACCCCCTCTATCCCTCTGGTCTATGTTGAATTTATAAGCCAAAAGGAGGAGGTTTGAGATCCTCTTCTCAAGGGATGAGATCATCAAAAGGGATTAGGTTTCCTAAAAGAGAGGGAATTAGCTCCATGAATAGAGGGATGAGGCTTAAGTAAGCATAAGCTTGAAGCTTTCAGTTGGGAAATATTCCTCCAATAAATCTTCTAGAAATAAATTTTTATTTTTACTTACGTTAAGTTATGCGCACAATTCATAGTGAAAGTCACAACATATATTTGTGCTGACTATAATGGTCAAATATGTGTATGCGCAAAATATAGCTAGGGAACTGCTCAGATGCTTAAAAATAGGTTTTGGGACCATGAAATCCATAACTCTCATTCTCTTTGGGATTTTTTTGCTTCTAACCTTGCAGGGGAATGATTTGGAATACTTTGGTGGATAGCAAAAGATTTGGATTGGTGGTCATTTGCCTAATGGTGAAAAAATTATGTGTAACACTTGTTCTCAACTTCCGTCCTTTCAAGATCTTCCTTTGTAGATTTTAGTTGACATGTAGAATTGACCAATTCAATAGTGAGTGTTTGTACTTTATCCTCAAGTTTTTTTTCCCTCGATTATTTTTGATTTGCAATAGACATAAGTGGTATTACCTCATGCGTGGGCCTCTATAATTTGTGTTGCAAATCATAAATCTGGTATTTCAAATTTTGTACCTCCACGTGACATCTGAAATGATGTGATTTTAGGCCGCACATGAGATCATTATGTATCTCTGTAATTGTTTTTCTCTCTCAAATACCTTCTTCTTCAATGATTCAACAAGTGGTGGTGATGCATACATATCACCCACATAATTCATGGTTGATATAGTGTCCTCTAAATCCTTCACTCGTGATTTTAGATGGGATTTCTCCAAGTCCATTGAAGACATTTTTGTTTACTCCTGTATCCTGACATGTACCTTTACCCTTACCCTTACCTTTATCCCCACTATCAGTACCACCTTATTTACTATGTCGATCTTTTTCGTTTTCAAGTTCATTAATCTTGTGTTATACCTAGATGATTTCAAGATATATCTCTTTCAACTTATTATATTTCTTATCACAAGTTTTCTCCAACTTGGTCATTTTTTTTCTTGTATTCTTAAACCTGTGATTCATTCTTTTGTTGGTCCTCTTTAGATTTATTTGCAAATTCAGCCTTTAAATCTTCAAGAAATTTGTATTTTTCATTCAATATCTTGACTAATTTATCCTCATAAGTATCTAAATTTGTGAACGAAGGTATATTGAGATCCTATGATCTTCTAAACTCCTCTTCAATTTCACTATTTTTTTCATCAGATGTAGCTTGAACTTCATTGAAATTTTCTTGTAGTGCATATATCTTCCTCATACATTCTTCTCTCATTATGGATACCTGATTAAGAAATTCATAAATAATTTTATCCTTGGAATTTATGCCTTTCATTTATTTTAGTGTTTGTTGAACCATTATTGATTGCAACACTACAATCTTCTTCATGCATTCAAAAATATCCTTCTCCTTCAGTTCATATATTTCCTTCCAACTGTATGTAGCGGAAGAACTCTCCATTGCAACTTTTTTGTAATGGGCCATTCTATCATATACTAATAGAAAAAATATATTATCAAAACTCTATGTTGGACTACACACATTTAAACTTGGAGATGTAGATGTTGAATCATCTATAAAAGGGAAATTATACTGAAGTGCCAACTATTTAGAAGGATTTTATTATTATTATATAAAAATCACCATTACATGTTTCCATATAATGGTCTTTACCTTCATGCTCTTCATGTTCATCCATACATACATGCAAGTATGCTAAAACACTATAAGCTATATCTTTAATATGGAAAATTGTATCAATGCACCTTCAACCATAGTCTTTTTAGGTTCTCCCTCAAAGGTTTTCTTTGGTTTTGATCTCCTAATGTAAGTTTTAAGAGGACTTGTTTGAACATAAATTCAATACAAATTAATAATTTTTTGCAGTTTTTTCTGGGAAAATGAACTTAACCTTCTTAATTTTACCTTATTGTAGGGCATAATGCAAATTTTCAGGCAAGAGATGATGGACATTTATGGCCCCACCTTCAACCCAATGAATAACTAGCCTCATGTAGTCATAAGAAATATCAAGTTTCTGATGTTTCATAATTATATTATGGACAAATCAAATCAAGGATTTGTATATTCCTTGGGGAACATATTGCATTTTTATTCCATTCCTCAAAACAAATACTTTTTTCTCACATATTTTATTGGCCATTTCAATCTTTTCTAGCTTAGGGGTTTTCTTGGAGTTAAATATTTCTCCCACTTTGTGTGGAAATTTTGTTGCTCTTGAGACCATATCAGGGTCCAAGTAAATCCTTTGCCCAAATATTTTTAATTCCATGGATTTACCATCATAATTTTATATGGCCTCATCTATCTCATTATTTTGGAAATTGAACTATCCAAATATAAATTTATAAACCTTTGCCCTTCTTAGGATATCTAGCATACTTGGTGGAAAATTGTTTGTATCTCTCCATGTATCATTGCCACCCATTTCAATTTTTTGACTATGAACTTCTCTTGGGAACCCCGTGTATCAAGTGTTTTCAAGGAACATGACACCCTTGTTTCAATTGAGTCCATTGTTATATGGGTTCAAGGCATGCTATCTAAATGTAGGAATGCATGCTAAATATATTGTGAGGAATGCACGTTGAATGCAAGAATTCATGTTGAATAAACGGTGAGGAATGCAAGTTGAATGCAAGAATGCACACTGAATAAATGGTGAGGAATGCACACACAAATGGTTTTTTTTTTAAACTTATTACTTTATTTTTATATAAATCACTTTTGTAAAGAAAATTATTTTTTATCAAGTGAATAAAATTGTTTATAAGGTGCTTTAACTTTGCTCGTTTGCTCATATTTTTTCTTATACATAGAATTAAAAATTCAAATTTAGTATTTAGATATAAGATACAATTGATTAAAAATGACACTTTTAAAAATAGGGTTGCAAGATTTTGATGGCATGGAAGATAGCCATCACTTCTTTCTCATAGGTAGAATTGACCAAATTTCCATCATGCTACTGCTTACTGATAAATGATAGTAAATTTAATTTTGCATTAAAATGGCACTCAAACCTTTTTATAGTACATGTCCTAACTAGGTCACTTCTCCTAATCTTAAACTTAAAACCCTAAAAAATATGTACAATATAAAAAACCCTAAAATAAACCCTGTAAACCCTAGGTGCTATCTCTTTATCTATCCCTTGGAAAAAAATTAAAGCTACTTAATATTAAAATAAGGTCATCCAACCTTACTTCTATGGTTTTAACCAGGAATCTACAAGTTTCAACTATTAAAATTCAAGTTTGACTTTTCTTAGTCCATCCCCTTGTTCCCAAACATTCATGGTGTGCATTTATTTGAGGCACACAAACCTTGCATTTACCTTATGAAATCCATGCAATTTGGAGTATTCTTGAACCACATAAATATATATGTGAAAATTTTAAAATATTTATTGTATTAATGTTACCTATGAGTAAAAAAATACTCTCCAAGTTGAATCATTCAATTTGGCCTTGAAATGAAGGTTCAACATGCATTTTTGTGAAGTAGGCCAAAATTTCCTTACTTCACTAAAATGCACACCCAAGATTCATTTCTTGGATAATCTCATTGTTTTTAAAGTGTATAATGATTAGTTACTAGTTTTACACACTAATTTTCTTCTAGTAAGTTTATGTTTTTCACAAACCATTGACAATTTTGGGGTGAGACCATGCACTATGATTGTTGCAACACTTTCGTTTGCATTAAATTCTATCTTCAGATCACTAAATCAGAAAAATTTAATTGTATTAATATAACTTATGAGTAAAAAAATACTCTCCAAGTTGAATCATTCAATTTGGCCTTGAAATGAAGGTTGGGTGTGCATTTTTGTGAAGTAGGGAAAAATTGCCTTGCTTCACTAAAATGCATGTTTAGGCTTCATTTATTGGAAAATTTGATTGATTCAAATTGTAGATTGTTTATTTAATGATTGTACACACTTTTACATTGTTATATATTTACTTGAGCTTAAATATTTATACTTCTTATTTCATACAAAATTCTAAGTTTTACTACGATTTTCCTTATGTGAAAGTTGTGTATAAGTGGGAAACATAATTATGTAGGATATTTTTCAGATTTGACGCAAGGTTATATCCTAAGGATAATTATTTTCCAATCATTTTCCATTTCAAATTCAATTATCAATAGTGTAATTGGTTTGGCCCAGGAGTGCATATTTTTTCCTACTTGAACATTGGCAGATATGATTAATTGTTAGATTGACAGACTTGGATTTTAGTGAGTAAGATTTATTTAGGATAATGAGTATGATATATTATAGAATTTTTTTGTATCTTTTGGATGAAATTATCATTATTCCACTTCCAATCAATTACAAGTCCTCATGTTCATTTATTTGAGGAACACAATCCCTACCTTTTACCCTATAAAATCAATCCAATCTGGAGTATTCATGCACAACATAAATCTAATGAAGATGAGTTATTTTCCACCTAAATATAATAAGGATGTAATTCATGCTACGTGGGAAGGTATGTTCCCCACACATTTCAAAGGTATCTTAGGTCATGTATAAATAGGAAGAGGCTTCTAATTTGTAAATCGTAACACATTGATGACAAGAGGAAGGAGTTCACTATATTTTACCTTTTTATTTTTCTTGTTTGGAATTCTAATACTATTGAGGAAGAGTAGAAATGTTGTGGAATAGATGATCCTGATAATGAAATTTTTTGGTTTATGAAGTACTTTTTTTTCTTTTTCTTCTCAGATTGGTTTTAAGTTTTCATCTTTTAATATTTGTTTAACATTGAAATCATGTGTATTTTATTGAGGTATGATCGTGGCATGTTAACTCCCGGGTGGATCGTAAATACTGAATGCTAGTAGAAAGGCCCTAGTTGATAGTGAATCCCATAATTTCCTTCATTATCTTAAACCCTAGAATTCTAGTCACCATTTTCATGTTTGTTGGGAATTCCTTTTCAGGACATTTCCAATCGATGAGTGGCATTGAAACCCTAGATCTACTTAGACATCATTTCCAAACAATAAATAAGAACTATTCCTATTTGTCTCCTTTTTACTTACCTATTTACCTTCAAACCCTAACTAGGTCACTTGACCTAATCTTAAACTTAAAATCCTAAAAAATATGTACAATATACAAAAACCCTAAAATAGACCTTGCAAAACCTAGGTGTTATCTCTTTATATATATCCCTTGGAAACATTTAAACATAATTACTACTAAAATAAGGTCATAAAACCTTACTCATATGGTTTTAATGAAGAAATTACAATTTAAACTATTAAAATTAAAATTTGTTTTTTCTTAGTCCATCCCCTTGGCCCCAAACATTCATGGTGTGCATTTATTTGAGTCACACAAAGCCTGCCTTCTACCCTATGAAATCCATGCAATTTTGAATATTCTTGAACAAAAAAATAAATATGTGAAAATTTAAAATTTTATTAATGTTACTTATGAGTAAAAAAAATACTCTCTAAGCTGAATCGTTCAATTTGGCCTTGAAATGAAGGTTGGGCATGCATTTTTGTGAAGCTAGCCAAAATTTCCTTGCTTCACTAAAATGCATGCTCATGATTAATTTCTTGGCCAATTTGATTGACTCAAATTGTATGCTATTTAATTAATAATTTTACGCGCTAATTTTCTTCCCATAATTTTATGTTGTTCACAAACTATTAACACTTTTGGGGAGACACTATGAACTATGATTGCTCCGACACTTTCATTTACATTTAATTAGACCTTCATGTCACTAAATTAGAAAAATTTAATTGCATTAATGTTACTTGTGAGTACAAAAATACTCTCCAAGTTGAAACATTCAATTTGGCCTTGAAATGAAGGTTGGTCATGCATTTTTGTGAAGCAGGCCAAAAATTCCTTGCTTCACTATAATGCATGCTCAGGCTTCATTTATTGGAAAATCTGATTGATACAAATTGAAGATTGTTTATTTATTAATTTACTCACTTTTACATTGTTATATATTCACTTTGATCTTAAATATTTATACTTTAGCTTTCATACAACATTCTGAGTTTTGCTTCGACTTGCGTTATGTGAAATTTGTGTATAAGTGGGAAACATAATTATGTAGGATATTTGTTAGACATGATGCAAGGTTATATCCTAAGGTTAGGAATTTTCCAATCACTTCTCATTTAAAATTTAATTACCAAGAGTGTAATTGGTTTTTTTTGGGAGTGCATATTTGTTCCACTTGTGATCATTGGAAGATATGACCAATTTTTATTTTGGCACACGTGGATTAAATTTCCTTTATAAAAATGACTATGATATGTTGCATAAAATGGTTTTATATTTAGGTTGGAATGATCATTATCGTGTAGTAAATTAAGTATAGTTCTTGGTGTGCATTTATTTGAGGCACTCAAACCTTTACTTTAACTCTATGAAATCAATCCAATTTGGCATATTCTTGTACACCATAAATTTCTATGTGAAAAATTACCGTTAATTATGAGTAAAAAATTACTCCAATACAAATAATTCAATTTGGTCTTGTAATGGAGGCTAGGAGTGCATTTTTGTGAAGTAGGCCAAAATTTCCTTGCTTCACTAAAATGCACACCAAGGCTTCATTTATTGGCCAAATTGATTGATTCAAATTGTAGATTGTTTATTTAATTATAATACACACTTTTCAATTATTATATGTGTACTTTGATCCTTAAAAAATTCTGATTCATATTTCATATAACATTCCAAGTTTTTCTTCAACTTGCATTATGTGAAGGTTGTGTATAGGTTTTGCTTCATCTTGCATTATTATTTGTGAGACCTTGTGCAAGGTTTATTCTAAAGTTAGCTATTATATAGTTATGTATAATTTATGTATGGTATTGCACTCCTCAAAAGATCAGTCAAATCTCTGATATCTTAGACTTTAGCTGTGAAAATGAATAGAAGACTTTTAAATACCTTGGTATTCCAATATCTCTAAAAGGGACCACGACTAAATATTGGAATAACATAGTTTCAAAAATTCAAAAGAAAATGGTCTCCTGGGGTGCTAGTTGGCTAAATTTGGATGGCATAATGGTATTCATAAAATCCACTTTGTCTACTTTGTATATATTCTAGGGCTTAATCCTCTTTTCCCCTAAATGAATCTTGGATCATATTAATATCTGTATAAGAAATTTTATTTGGAAAGGTGGAAAGAACAATGAAAAAATCAACTTAGTTAATTGGAGCACAATTAAAAGATAAAAAGAGGAAGGGGATCTAGGTTTAAAGGGCCTTGTTTGCATGCAATTAGATTTAGGGGAAAAGCTAGTTTGGAGACTATTAACCGAACCCTCTGAATGATGGTCCTAAGTTCTACAAATTAAATATCTTCCTTTCCTTAGAGAGATCATTCAACAATAGATCAAGACCACAAGATGGCTTCCACAAGTGCTAAGATCCTCTTCACGAAGTATTCCAACAACATCACAAATGCAAGGTTGTTCCTCTCGCTATAACACATAATATATCAAATCTCAAACCAATACATATGCTATAGATCTCATAAAAATAGATTAGATCTCAAACCAATATATATGCCATAGATCTTAAGGAAATATATTAGATCTTGAACCAATGTGTATGCCACAAATCTTAGAGAAAAATATCAAATCTCGAACTAATATATATGCCACAAATTTCAAAATTTGGATCATAAATAATATGAGTAGATCTCGAACCTTTAACTTCATATCATAAGTATATTGAGTAGATCTCTAATCATTAATTTGAGATCATAAATGTAATGAGCAGATCTTAAAAATCTCATACCACTTCACATAAAAGAGAAGATAAGTAATGCATGTGTGTTTTAATTGCATCAAAAGGAGAGAAAATTAACCTCTCTATATAGCCATCATGTCATCTGAATGACATAGTTTCAAGGCAATATTTTATAAGAAATGAGGAAGCGAAATAGGACGTTAAACATGAAGATAAAATGGAAGCTAAAGTGGATGCTAAAAAAAATGCTATAACGAGGAGAAATATAGGACGTTAAATAGGAAGCTAAATGGATGCTAAAAACAATGGCATAACGAGGAGAAAAATAGGGTGTTACACAATAAGCTATACCTGAAGCTACATCATGAGTTAAAGAAGAGGTTAAATTAGGCGTTTATGTCAACGAATTTTAGCACTGACTGGTTGTGGTCAGTGGAAAAAATGTCAAAAATAGTGTCATCACGATAAATAGCACCATTGTTTTAAAAAAGGTGGAGAAAAATAAAATAAAACAGTTAGTGGAAGTCAAAAAGGGAGCCAAATAGGAAGCTAATCACAAGTATTTATTGTAGTGAATGGAGGGAAGAATATTTTGAAGGAATTCCTAAAGAACCTAATTATGGAGATAGTTAATACTAATAGGATTAAGGTATGTGCACTTCTAGTCCATACAGGGAGTTTGCATGGTTATTTTCTTAATAAAAAATCCACCAACTTTGTTCCCAAACATTTTCTTTATGTCCTACATTATTGTGCTAATGAGGGAGACATTCAACTAGGCCCATGCAATTTCAAAAGAAAATTTCTATCAATTGGATTTTTTCATTAAGTAAAAAAGGTTTTACATGAATTTGTCCTAGAATATGCCATTATTTGTTGCAATATCTTTGAATTCCTCATAATATCACGATATTCCAATTTTGATCTTGATCTTGTTCAGTTCTACTATCCATCCCTTTTGAGACATAAGGGATAATTCCATTTTTATTCAGTGCATAATTTCTTTCTGTCAAAATGTGAAACGATGTTAGTTGGTTAATTTGTTGATGAAATTGCCCTCATGAAGTCACTACGTTTCTAGAAAAGGAAGGTATTTGTGGAACAAAAGAAGAATTTGCATATATTCGATTATTTGGATTGCTTGGATTTGAAGGGAACCTTCCATGCACCCAATCTATTTTATAACTTCATTATTTTTTAGAGATTCATATTGACTCTTAAATTTTGCATTAACATTGTGTTCTAAGATTTTACCACCATTATGAGGATTCTTGTTGCTATAGGTCAAACATAGGTTCATGTCTCATGAATATGTGTATGTCATTGCTTCATATATGTATTCATTCCTCTCCTTAGTATGTTTAAATCACGTCTTGACAATGGAATCGACTTAGGGATCTAAAATGCTGACACATAAAAATCAATTATGAATCTTCCTTCGGTTGCTATATATATATATATATATATATATATATATATATATATATATATATATATATATATATATATATATATATGTTGAGTTAGTCATTTTTTCATAAAACTATATAAATGTGGCATTTATGTTAATACTATTAAATCATTAAATTTTAATAACTTAGTGTAACAATAAAATTCTTCAACCCCATATCTGGGGGCGAGCCTTATTTCCTGGGCTATCCGCCATTTAATGCGGTGTGGCATATACTACCCACTGTTAGATTTAAACGAATTTAAATCTAACAGTGGGCAATATATGCCACATCGCATTAAATGGCAGATAGCCCAAAAAATAAGCTTTGCCATATATGGGTGCCCAAGTGGCAGAGTGTAGCATTTAACACCTGCATGATCATAATGATTAAGGACATTAAACCAAGAGATTGGTGGCACTCCAAATCTATCTTCTTTCCACTACTAGATGAAGCAATGATTGCGGTGGCATGTTGTTAGTGATTCGACATTTATGGTCGGATTGGGAAAAATTCATTTTCCTATCTTCTAGACTCACTCACCAGTTTGACGTAAAAAAGAAACACATTAAGAAATCTTTGTGAAACAAGATTTGAATTATTGAAAAAAAATCATTGGATTCAAGCGAGAATTTCACCATCCTAGAAAAATTGTAGCTTCGTTAGACAATAGCACAAAATCTCAATTAATTCAATATAAAATGAGAGAAGAAATAATAAAAATAATATGAGAAAATTAATATAATAAATTAAGTTTCTTAAATAAAATTTTATAGATGATAGGTAAAGTTGCTAAGTATATTGTAATTTTTAGTATAAAAATACATCATTGTATTAAAAATATCTAAATAAATTTAGAAATAGTTTGATAACTTATTTGTTTAAATTCAAAATTCTATTTTTTATTTTTATTTTATTTGTGTTTTGTTTTTAAGGGCTCTATAGTTTAGTACAAGAGAAATGTTGTTATGTAACTTTACATTTAAAAATAATAAAACAATACTTAAATTAACAAATTGAAAATATAGTAATAAAAACATGTTATTTATAAATAAAATTCTTTAATTTCCAAAAGTGAAAAAAAAATTACTACTTAATATGAAATTCACATATGGTATGCAAAAATAATATTATTGATATTATTTATAGTTAATAATAGAATATATTTTACTATTTTATAGTTCTGCTAAGTCTATGAAGGCATACATATTCTACCCCCCTTTGGTTTTGAACCTGTGACCTCTTAGGAGGAAACACATGCTCTTAACCATTAGTCCCACTCAAGTTGTATATCACTTGTTTTATATAATATATACTTATTTGACAATGATATATTCTATTTCTGATTCTCATTCTACATATTGATGGTAGGAATTACAAATGTGTAATTCCTTCCATAAATGTATAAAATGAGAATTATATATATATTCAAAAGGAATAAATTCTTTTAGGTGCAAATTTTTCTTTAAGTTTTGCATTAAAAAGAAAGTTTGTATCTTCATAGATTTGATCTTTCTCAATCCTTAGTAGATCTAGAATTAAGATAAATCTATACTAATATGAAATGATGATTAATAATATAAATTTTAAATGATTAAAATAACTTAATAAAATATTTCATATCATTGAAGAACAATGTTAAATTAAGAGGGTGCATAAATAATGTTGTTGAAAAATTTATCTTTTAAATATAAATATACTAACATCATTTTTAAAGGGAAAACCAATGTTTATGTTTTTTAATTGGATGACTAAGACATTTTTGCAAAAAGCCAAACATGAAAGTACATTGAAAAAAATAAATGTATAAAGATACATTGATAAGAATACAAAATACGAAAGGATTTGTTATTTAAAAAATGCTTTATTTATTAGTGAGAAGTTTTGAAAAGTTTTCCAGTTTATTATTTGGTGTAATTTGTCTAGAATATGACAAGGATTCATTGAAATTACAATTTTGACAGTTGTTCACAATCAAAGTGCCCCAAGTATGTTTCAAGGTGGTGAATCCATATATGTAGTAAAAAATACCAGTTTAAATAACACAAATCAAGATATGCGCACAATTTTTTTTGTCGGATTCTGAACACAAATCCGTCGGAAACTCCAAAAAGTCTCACTTCTAGACAACTCCAATTAAATTTCCATGTTATTTCCTTCTGAATTGTGGAATTACTCAACAAAAAATGATAGAGATATTTGGGTTGGCTCGATGTGCAGTGGGGTGTTACAAGTGAATAAAATAAAGAAATTCATGGCATTTTATTTGAAATTATAAAAATAGAAAAAAGGAAAAATAATATTGTTATTTATAATTTAAATTTTTTTTATTACTTCATTAATGAAGTTTATGAGAAAAACACTTTAATACTCGTGAGTATTGAAAATTAAGTGGATTAATGCTTATGATGGAAAGAATATTCTTAATCTTATACACATAAAAAATTGAGATTTATTCTCAAAGTAGTTATGTGATTTTTACTTTTTTGATTAAATTCATTAATTAAAAAAATATCATACAAACAAGTGTCATATTAAAATAGTTAGGGTTTTTTGTGCATGTGGTATTGATAATCCATGATATTGTAACAAAGCCTATTTACATATTCATAATCTCCATGATAAAGTGGGGAGGTTAAGAATCTTGTTACATGTTTTTAAAAAATGCATATATGTTTAATTTATATGATGATGATTAACGTCCACTAAGACCAATGCATTCTATTGGACCTTAAGAAGAAATTAATTATGAATTGTTAATATTTATTTCTATGATAAAAAAAAGGGAAGAAACACTCCAAGATCACTATAGTTCTAACTTAACAACTCAGGAAGGTTAGACGTGTGGAAAATGTTTTGGAAATGAGAATGGGCATTAGTAAGAGCCAAATAATCTAAGAGACTTTTTTTTTTCATCTTCAACCCTCTTAGTATTGCAAAGGTGGCAGGTTTTTTCATCCCAAGGTGTTTTGGGGACAATCCAATGCCCGGTTTCACTATGAAGCTCATGAGAATTAGTTCTAATATTTGCAATGTTCATTATCTTCTTAGTATTGGTCAAGATAGAGAGATAATTCAAGCTAGCAATGGTGGGGTTGATCTCATTCTTATAATACCTTAGGTTCCTTTTCCCCTCTAGCTCCTTATCATCCCACAATTTATCCTTAAATTTGGAGATAATATTACTTTTAATACTATCCTTATTCCCTAAGATGATATCCTCCTTTATCCCCTAATTTTCGATCCAAGATTGAGCATCCTTATGCCATCCACAATTGAGATGGAGGTGGGGGTTTTAGCTAGACTTGGTAGCAATTTTGAGAAATCTCTTGGCTTCCATGTTGTACAACTTCTTCTTGTACATCAAGTACCTAAACATAGACATGATTTCAATGGGGGAAAGGATAACTTCGACCAAGAGGATATGATATGGAATATTTCCTTTAATCTTGAGGCTGTAGGTTATAAATTGTTTTTGAATCATCTCGATCTTCCTCCATGACTCTTTGGATATACTACAACCCCACACCTCACATCCATATAAAATAATAGGGGTGATGAGAGTCTCAAAGAGAACCCCTTTTTACTCAAAATCCACAGATCAACCGACTTACAATTATTTTCAAACTCATAATAAGATTTCTAACCTCCAATAATCCTTTTTTCAATGCTATAGTTCCAATTTATCTATTGATGAATATCAATGTCTAAATATTTGTAGGAAGAAACCTGCTCTGAGTAATTTTTATCATAGATGAAATTACCATGGTTAATCTTTTTTTACTAAATTATCATGAATTTAGTCTTGTCAGTATTAACCATCATACCCATATTGGAGCAGTAACCATGGAGGGTCTTAAGCTGCATGTCGAGATCATCATAGATTCAGGCTAGAAGAACAATATTGTTAGCATAAAGGAAACAAGTAATCATTAAAGAAATATTGAGGTAAAAAATGGGCCTGAAAATGAAAGTGTACAACAAAAATCAACTTTATAGGAACCAATAGGATTCAATATGATGTCAACCATGGGGGATGATTCACTACTTTTGGAGTAAAAAAAAAAATAATCAACTTATCTCCCTATGATTTTACTCAAATTACGAGTAGGAGCACTCGTTATATGTGAAATTTCTTTTTTCATCCAAGGTGTATTCATGTTTCATACTTTTGATGAACACTTCTACATGAAAAATGTGAAATGCATGAAAAACGTGATTGCAATTATGTTTGTTCATGTATTTCACTTTTTTCATATTGTAGAGTCCATTGAAAGTATGCAACATGGGTACTCCTTCAATGCAAAATTTAATTATTCATCCAACAAGTGCTCCCACTCAAAATTTGTATAAAATCGTAGGGAGATAAGTTGAAAATACGAGTTGGAAAAGTTTTTTTTTTTCTTTTTTCCCTCCAAAACTTGATGAGGTAATCTAATCTTATTTTATTATTTCCATTATTATTTTATAATTTTCTTTAGGAGACCCATTTTATACCTCACAATTTCTCTAATGGACCAAACCAGTGAGCTCGGGGCCACTGAACCTGCAATTTCCAAACACTCTTTTAGCTTATCGATGTAAATTCAAAAAAGGGTGGGTGATAAGGGACACCCTTGATTAACCCCAATATTGCATTTAATTTCTTGATATCACCCCTTAGTTGTTTTAACCTTGGAAATAACATTCTCATAGAGATGAATTACAAAAATTATTAACTCGGGAGGAACCATTATCTCTTCAATTCTTTTCCAAAGCTTGTCACGAGGAACAATATCAAAATCTTTTCTAATGTCAAAAAAATAGTAGAAGAGGTCAGTTTTACTAATGCGGTACTCCAAAACAGTGATCCTAAGAATGAAAAGCTGATTAATAGTCGAGTGATGTATCCTAAAACCAACTTTCCCTTTAGCTCTTTTATCATGGATTTCAAGCCAGAGGCTAATCTTCTTCTCCAGAATGAGCCCATATAGTTTGGATAAAATATGGCTAATCATAATGGTCCTATAATTAGATGTAACATTTTTGTACCCACTTTTAAAGATAGTAATAATAAAGCTTTGTGTCCAAAGCTTAGGGAAGTTGTGTGTTTACTACCAAATTGAGAATATTGTGGATATGAGGGATAAGGATAGACCTTCCCATTTCGAAGATTCCAGCTTGGTATCCTTCAATGTCCCTAGCTATCCCATTAGCAATTTTCTTAATCCCGAATGACACATCTTCCAAAGAAAAGATATCCTCCTTTATAGGAGTGTTTAAAGCAACATCCATGGTGACCATGGATTCATAAAGCTTCTTAAGATACATATCTGAGTTCTTTAAGGGAATCAAATGATTGTATTTAATTTTGTGAGCAAGTACATTTCACCAAAACTTTATGGGCTCAACTTTAGAAAGGTGAAGAAGATGTTCTTGTCTCTTATTAATACAAGACCTTTTCTTCCTTTTGATAAGAGTTTTATATGTACTTATGTTTATGATTTTAACAGTTTTTTTAGGAGCATCTCTAATCGCTTTCTCGGAAATTTTATATCCCTTATCATAACAAAGATTGAAATTTCTATTATTCTTTTTATATTAATTCTTTTTGTTAATAACAATAATCATTATTATTTTAAATAAAATTATATATATTTTTAATTTTATCAATTTGATAAAGTAGATATCTTGATGTTTATCATGGATTGATGCCTATTGACATTTATCATCCATTAATTTATATAGTTGCATTAATAATAATTGCGAATGACACTGTGAATGTGATAAGAATATAAGTGGATAACACCTTAAATGTAAAGACATATATACTTAATGAAAAATTGATTGCTCCACATGCATGAGAGTAGAGTGAAGAAATAAATAGTTTAGATTGGTAGCATATAGTTTAATTATTAGGATTCATTTTCTTTTAATGTATTCAAAGGGAGGGTGATTATAAGTTTCTTTTTCTCGGTTTGTGAAAATGATAAGATAAACAAGTTATAGTGATGATTAGAGATTCAAACAAAATATATTGATTAATTTAATATGTGTAAATTAACATATATTAAATTAATAGCTTTACATATACATCATGTTTAAGAAATTGAAAAATCAATATAAAAAAAAATTAAAATATTAAAGATTAAATATTTTTTTAATAAATGGAATAATTTTATATAATTGAATAAACTTTTTAAATAATATTTTTCCTAAGAAAAAAATTGTAATTTCATTTAAAGTATAATAAAATTATGTTTTGTATATACACATCAACATGTGTATTAAACATGATCTGAATAGACCCTACCAAGCCTTAGAGGAAAAAAAACCAACAACATAAATGCGTACATCATTTGAACTTAGAGGCCTGCAAAAAGTCCAAGATTGCAATGAAAAAAATAACTTTAACATTGTCAATCATATATATAAAAAATGAGCTTGAGAGTCTTCCAAAAGTGTGGTATGAGAACTGACATTGGAAAAAAACATAGAATTAAATACAACTATATAAAATTAGGAAACTATATTTGAGGAAGAGGATCGTCCATGAAAGGTATATGATAATAATGGAAGTGCTCCTCATCTAAGTATTCATCAATGATCCATATCCCCATAGAAAGTTGAATACCTTCCTTAGAAATCCTATCCGCTTCCCTGTTGCATTCCCTATAAATGTGTTTACAAGAAAAAAAAAACATAAGAAAGTTTGATCTACTACAAAACTTCCAGAATGTGAGTAAGATGAACATTTTAACAATGTTGTTTTCATTTTCCCAATTTATTTCCAATAAATAATCCCTAAACACTTTTAACTGTTCACAACCCTTTTCTCTAGCATAAGACAATAATGAGTGACATGACAACGATTCAACCAAGTTGTTTATACCCCTCACCAAACCCATACTGACATAGAAGAAATGTTGTTCAGATAAATAAAGGATGAAAACCCTTCCACATGTCATATATTCCCCTTGATTAGCCCCATAAAAATAATTCCATTAGCTAGATTTACCAGGTTCCTCCAAAAACACCAATCTGATCTAGAAAGAAACTGTAGGTTGGGAAAAATATGACAAAATTTCCAAGGTTTCAACAACTACTCTATCTGAGAATGTTTAATGATTGTGGAAAATTTATCTATTTCGAGTCAACCAGACACCCCAACATATGAGAAGGGGTAGAGCTCTAAAATATTTCTTGTTCCTCTTTTGTACCCAAATCTTCCACCTCTCCTCAAAGCTAGGTCCTTTCCAAACATATACTAGGCCTAATTAGATAGAGCAACATAAATTCTAAACCTAGCAAATAAAATGGGAAATGCAAAAATATGATCAATGGATTCACCATTTGACTTACATAAAGAGAACCAACTAAGGCAAATATTATGGTGCTTTTCCATTATATCCCAAGTAGGAATTTTTTTTGCAGGTAAGCACCACATGAAAATGCAAGACTTTTTTGGGAACTTCACATTTTTTACTACTCCTTTCCACCACCACTCCCCTTCTGCTTCCACAATAGTCACATTCAAATGAAGGAACCCCAACTTAGGAGTATGAATTACCATTAGGGAATGAGCCCAATCCAATTCATCATCATTCAGGGTAAGTCTAATATGAGAATTACAAAGTGCATCTAGATAACCAAGCTAATTTTCATGAAATACTTGATCAATCTATAAAGTTTCAGTTGATAATCATCCTTGATGCCAAAGGTGAGCATTGGGTTATCAATATGATCTAGCAGAAAAAAGCCTTTATCTCTTAGTTGATCAAGTAGTTCTTGTGGTAATCTGTGAAATCCCACATCCTGGTTAAGGGTCTCACTTTTAGCCCATTTTAAATCTTCTGCACAAGCCCCGAATAAATGAGATCAAATGAATTAAGAACAACATGCCAAATGAGAGAGATATTGGTATGTGACTTATCCCTTAGCCCTATTTAGTCTTCAAGGGAGAACACATGAATGCATTTATGATGTACCACAAGTGTATACATGTTATGAGTTGATAAAAGTCTCCACAAAATTTTGAAGCTAATGCTATTAAGAACATGAAAATACTTTTGAGACCCCATCCCCCAACAATTTTTGGCAAAGCAATATGATCCCATTTGAACCAAAGGCGATTTTTTTTTCTTGAGTTCCAACCCATTGGAATTTGAAATAGATTCTTCTAGATTTTTCTAACACTCCCCTTGAGATCCATGCCACAGACATCCATAACATGGAGATGGCCTCTAGTATAGATTTGACCAAAACAAGCCTCCCTACCCTTGACAACCACCTAAATATCCACCATTTTAATATTTTCTCTAGCTTTTCAATTAACCATGATTATTATTCCTTCTTGTAACCATTAGGTATGAAAACCAAAATATTTTAAACCTACCTCTAGTGGTAATTGTTGAAAATGGAAAACATTTATGAAATTTTGCATTCATGTTCATCTAGGTTTTATACAAAGATAGAATATTTCCTATTGTTTACAACAATACCCATGGCTTTCCCAAATAGCCCAATAATATCAAATAATTTAACAACATCACTAACAAAACCATTGCAAAAAATTAGAATGTCATCAACAAATAGTAAATGAGTGACTGCAAATGTATTAGCAATAAATTCTCCTTAGAAATGACCTCTATGCTTAGCATCATCCAACAATTGACTAAGACCTTCAACAACCAACATGAACAATAGAGGAGATAGGGGCAACCATTTTCTCAAGACTCTCTCGGAATGGAAAAGAGGAGAGGTTGAACTGTTAATCATAACTACAAAGTAGAACGAACAAGTACAACCCATTACCTAATTAATAAAACTAATACAAAACCCCAAGTGCATCAAAATGAGTCTAATATACATCCATCTTACACGATCATAGGCTTTTAAGAGATCAACTTTAATTACAACTCCTTTGAACCTAAGAGTATTGATACTATGGAGACCTTGAGCCACCCTAATAGCTTTATGAATATGTTGCCCTTCAAGGAAACCAAATTTTCCCTTTTATATATAAATTGATAGAAAATGCTTTAGTATTCTGGAAATGACCTTTGAGATTACCATATAGATATAGTTACAGAGAGAAATAGGGAAAAATTATTTAAAGGATATGGACTTGTCCACCTTTGGGATAAGGGCTATGAAGGTAGAATTATAAGCTACAAAAATTTTCCCTTCCCTCTTTGATTCATTTACCACTCCCAAAATATCCTTTCCAATAATATTAAACAACCCCCCAAAAAATTTATCCCCCACCTGTCTGGGCTAGGGATTTTCTCTTTCTGAAAGTTGGCTAAACATGTTTCAATTCCTCTTTAAAGACATCTTCCATCAGAGATATATTTTCTTTCCCATCCATGAACTTGGGGAATAATTGAGAAACCTTGATAACTTATACAACATTAGACCCTTTTGATTCCTTAAATAAATTCTAAAATTGATCTCATCTTAAATAATCCAAGACTTAAAAATTAGAAACCTTTGTATCTTCACCCTCTTGAAGACTCCAAATTGTGTTAAACATCTTCCTGCCCTTAGCAAAGGCATGAAAGGATGTTTTGTTCTCATCCATTCCTTCTAACCAAATGGCTTTGCTTTTAAATATCCAATAATATTATTTTGTCTCTAGGATGGCCTTCCTGCGATATTCTAGGTGGGCCAGAGATTCTCTAGATTATGCATTCAAATAGCCCCCTTCCCTAGATTTATACACTTTTAGTATCTCACATTTGATATTAACAAGTTCCTTCTCTTTCCTATGTTTTTCCATAGACCAATCAAGAACCAAAACGTTCACTCGTTTAAGATTCATTTCTAACTTTAGAGCAGCCGAGGATCTATTATTAGGCTTAAACATAATCCATCCATCCTTGAATATATTATCAAATTCTTCATCTTTAATCCATGTCTAATTTAATTCAAACGTACCACCATGCTTGAGGCCATGGTATTTAATCTCCATAAGAATGGGAGAATGATTTAACTCTTCAACATAGCCAACCCAATGTCGAAGGATATTAAATCACTCCACCAATGTTTCGGCCACCAAGAATCTATCAAGCCTTTTTGCAATCTAATCCTCCCTGATACGATGATTTATTCAGGAATTTTTTAGTTTAACAACCTCAACATCCAATAATTTTTTTGCCAAAATTTTACTAGTAAATAAATCATAGAGGATATTTAGTCTGGGCGCCCTAGGCCCCCAAGACTCAGCAACACACAAGTAGAAATTTAAATCCCCCATATAATCAATCTCTTCGCTACGAAAACCTTTAGGACAAAAAAGTAGTTCCAAAATTCCACTCTATTTGTACAAGACCTATAGAGATTTATGAAAGTAAGAGAAGCACACAACTCCAAGGAGAAAACTTCAAGCCCTATCATAGAAATAACACCCCAGATATTATGGATAGTAATTTTATAGATTTACCATCCTGCAAAAAGACCCTCAGAGTAACTATGAGCATCCGAGGAAATGAAGTGCCACCTACCCAACAAATATTTCTAGTAATTTTGACACTATCGCACTATCTCCCAAGGTTTCCTGGAGAAAAATGATATATGAACACCCAACCATAGCCAGGTGCTTAAGAGTAAGGTTTTTGGAGGAACTTTCCAAACCTTTGCAATTAAAGGATACAATTTTCCTTAGGAAACCACCCCCTAAGCATTCAAAGCTCTAAGTGCTCTAGTAAGAGATAAGTTTTACCAACCACCATATTTTCTCTAGATTTCTCTTTTTCTTGGGACAAAGTGGATTTCCTCTCGCGATTCTTAATAGAGAAAAACATAATTTTTCTTAGACCACCTTTATCACTATTGATGGGGGGGTGGGGGTGAGGGATATGCCTATATTATAGGTTATAAAGGATCTCCCAATAATTTGTTCCCCAGAACAAGAAAAATAAGTAGAGGTTCTCAGAGAGGAGAGGGCCAAAGAAGGAGAGTGGACATGGCATTGAACTTGGGCAGAAACAACCCTAGAAGGATTCTACGCGACATAAAACCCCATACCCCCATAAGCAAGACCTCAATCATTTCCCAAGCTCAATTTTTTTTGAAGCATACTTACATTGGGAAGGGATGAAGTAAAACATGGAGAATGCATATTTGGAGTAGCCAAGCCACCAATGGCCTAATGGGAATGTGCACCAATAGTAGGAAAACCTTGAGACCATGATCGAGCATCCAGCTAAGTGGGGCTAGAATGGTCCACCATCATTTTTTACCCTTCCTCTGGGGCCACATCATCATCCATTAAACTTAATCCTGGTTTAAACTGAGGATCCATCTTTAATTTTTTCCTATTCTTCCCCTGAGCCAACCCATTTTTAAAGGGGAGATTGCAATAGCTAACAATGTGGCCGTATTTGTGACATATCTTACATTGAAACAATAATACTTCATAATCAATAACTTGGAGTCTCTCAAATTCTATGCCAATATTTATGTGTTCATGGATACCCTTGTGAAAATCCAAGCCGACAAGAATTATATCAAGAGACATGTCCTTCGTCTGCTAGAATGAGTAGTCCACTTCCAAGAAGGTACCAAAAAATCTCCAAGATATGGAAAACCCTTCTCATTCCACATTTGAGAGGGAGGGCCATGAAATATATCCCATATGGGAACCACATCGAGTCGCTCTCACATTTCATCGAATATTAGGGTCTAGAATCTAAACATTATGGGATCGAATCGATGGACCAAACAAATTTTGCAATTTTTACCACCTCCTCATGAGAGTTAAAATTGATTTGAATCCATTCTTTTGCAAGAGTGAAAATTTCAGGAGGATTATTTACCTTTGGGACTATTGTGGTTAAGAACCACTCTTGCAAAGTCTTGATGCTAAATTTTCTCCCTCCATCTCTTCCGACTAGGGACTTCTTTGCCAGAAATTCTTCTTTCCACATTGTCCCCCATGCTGAGTTTGTAAGGGGATGGGTTTTTGACACGCTTTAGAACCCTATTCTTCTTTACATTTTCCCCTAAACCAGGTGATCCTTTATCATGCATATGAGATACTTCCTCGCCACCACCTTCCTTGATTTTATCACCATAAACTTCATGCCCATGTTCACCACCATCTCCTTTCTCCAAAAGGACCTTAGGAAAATGCTTATAGTAGGCTGAAAAAAATATGCTACCCTTTCGGATGCCGAAACTTGACCTGATACACTTTTGTAGGATAAAAAGGTAAGCCCCTTTCAGTCACATAAATACTAAAGGGTTTCCAAACCTAGAACCTAGAAACTTGAATGGATTCACACCTTGAACATAAAAACCTAACCCACCAGATAAATGGGGTTCCAATATGTTAAAAAACCATGACTCTGCCAAAGACACTAAAACACCAATATCATGAGGAGTGGTAAATACCTAAGTAATTTGAGGTAAACACCTGAAGTTACCAGATATAAAATCCCTGCTTACCAACTCAGAGAGCCAATAATCCTTTGAAGAAAAACCTCCTACAAAAACCAAACCATTTTCCAAGGGCCCATCTAGATGATTCGAAAATTCCCTAGCATGTTGAAACTTCTCTCCAGAAACAAAAATATTCACGTGATCAAGGCTACCAAAATAATATATCAATTTTGGCTCCTCCATCATGCCAAGCCCCTAAATACCGATCCATACACCTGCAATACCCAGTCGCCCATCATTGATAAAACTCCATCCAAAACCCTAACTCCTCCCTTCTTCATGTAGCAATTTGTATTATCAACCTCAATAATTATTTTTTATTATTTTTATAATTTTTCAATTTTATATTCATATATTTCCTAAAATAAAAAATAAAAATAAATTATATTTTTTATTATTAACAAATAAACCATACAAATTTAATTTGAAAGAACAAAATGAATAGTATAATGACTTATTAATAGAGCACTTAATTAAAAACAAGCGTTGCAAGGCAGCATAGTAAAAAAGTGCTGCAAGGCAGTGTAGTCCTTGGCATTCAAGTGGAAATTATGTTTTCAGAAAAAATTGCAAATTGATATATGAAGTGGAAAAACTACATTTGTATTTCAATGTTATGAGCAAACAAAGGTATAGTCATAATGTATAAAAGTACTTTAATAAAATGTATACTTATATAAACTATTTTAAATGTTTTTTCTTCTTCTTATAATGATATTTAACCTATGAACCCATTGCTTCATTACCTACAAATTAGATGGTGGTGTATCTAATCCATGGAGGTTAATTAGAACAAGTTTGCATTGAATACAAGGTAAAGGAAAACCTTAGAGAAGCAATGATTGTATGTATGTTAAGTAAGGTCATCCAATTGTCTATCTGGATTTCCATTTTTAGGAAATTAGATTGGCCTTAACTTCAAGCCAATACATATATTATTGCTCCCTTGCTTATTCAGGGGGCTTTCAGTGAGTGCTCTTTGGCTCCAAAACATAACAATTAGTTGTAATGCAATATATCATGCATTTATCTGGTTGATATTTGTTAGTAATATTTTTAATAGAGAAGTATTTTTCCTAAATATATATGAGTAAGGAACTTGGTAACTACTATTTTGTAAAAAGTATTTGAAAAAGAGTATTGTGATTTATTGTTATAGATAAGAAAGAGGAGAAAGTTGTACAATAAACACACTCACATCTCAACTAATTAAATAAATTATTATGTTAATAAGAAGTGTTATTCTTTTGTAATTTCTTTAGTTAGAATAGAAATCATAAAATTCATAATTTATAATATAGTAAAACTTATATATTATAATAAATTTCTCTATATTAAACAACTTTGAAAATAATTTAGATCTTTAACTTTTAAAATAATATATGGAAGCAATTCAATTTATTTTGGAAATTTTCTCCTACATATATAACTTAAAGCAAAGTCTCTTTATTAACAAAACAATTCGGTTATTTTAGGAATTTGTTTGTATATACAAAAAGTTCTAAATAAGAGTGTAATGCATAGAGCCATTTTTTCAAACTATGTTTTATTTTTAAACTTAAAATGATTTTTTTTTCCCAAGGAAAAATCATAATTTTCATTAATATTGAAAATTACATGTTGTAGATGCTTTACTTGTCTGAATTTCTATTTGTGGTCATGTACATATAAATCAAAAATCCTAATTAGGTGTACATCAAAGACTGATAAAAATAATTACAATATATACAATATTATGATCGGATATATCAAGTTCATAGTCAAATTCTATCAAAACTTGTCAAAATCAGATCTGTTGGTCTTCAATATCCGGTTGATCTATGAAGGGACGATGATAATCGTTGAGATGATGTGCGTCGATCTTCTCTTCTATATGCCAGAGCCCCCTATGTTGGATCGTTGCCTCCTTGGAAAGCTTGTCAGAAATGCTGGTGCGTTCCCTGTATATGTGAGAACATAAGATGGATGAGAATTGAGCTTTCAAGCACCAAAGATCTTATAATATGGTTTGAAGTGTGTGTACATGACATAATGCAGATTTATTGAACCAGTTTATGATGATTTTAGAATCTCCAAAAACTTGTAAGTGAAGGATGTTGTGCTCTAAAGCAAACAATAGTTCTGCATAATTGTTTGTGCCAGGTCCCAGACCCATCTTGATTTTGTAAAAACGTTGATGAGAGAGGTGTAGAATAGCTCCACCCCCGCATCCCATGGGCTGAGCTGAGCCATCGAAGTATGCCCAAGGGATGTCGAAATTAATGGATTCCGGAATGATGGTTCTCGGTGGTCTAGGAGGGTCATCTCCAGGGATGCTGGAGTAGCTTGATATGATGTTGGTAGAGATCGAATGCCAAATGGGGATACAATCTTTGAATATGGATGCATTCCTGGCCAACCAGATTCCCCAGCAGATGAGAAGAGGAAGGCATCTAGCTTTGTTTGAAGAGGCAGAGTTCCACCAGTGTTTCCAAGCCTCCCCTATATTCAGGCCATGCCATTGCAGATTGATGCTGAGATCTGCAGTGATGGATGACCAGAGTGCTATGGTGGATTTGCAGTGGAGGAGAAGGTGATCAATAGATTTTGAGTCATTTTTGCAGAGTGTGCACCAAGTGGGACTGTGAATGGATCGTTTAAGTAAGTTGTCCATGGTGGGAGTGATGTTGTTAAGAGAACACCACATGAATAGTCTTGTGCGCGGAGGTGCCTTGAGCTTCCAAAGGCATTCCAGTCTATGTGGGAGATGATCCAAGTAGATATGCAGATATCCTTCTTTTGGAGTATAGATCCCAGATTTGGTGGGGGCCCAGATAATTTCATCATCCCCTGTTCCAATGCATATGTGACATGCTGTTAGAGCTGATGTGTAAGTCTGCCAAGCAGGATGCATAGGCCCCGAGAGTCCGAGCTGGTTGGTTGATTTCCATCCTTGCAAAAAGACGGTCGTGGTCTGTGGATCCGCAATTTGAGCAATATAATGAATGCCTTGCTCAGTCAGATGATTGATAATGTTGGGAGGGAGAGAGTGTGCATTCCCACTTCCAAACCAAGGATCGATGCCAATGCGAGCTTGATTTCCCGATCTAATTCTCCAGGAAAGGCCATTTCTGATATGTGGAAGAGATGTGATGACAGCCTTCCAAATGGAAGAAATGTTGCAATTACTCCAAGTTGGCAACCGGACCCAACCAATGATGTCCATTGGCTGGATGTACTTCATATAAACCACCTTCGTCCAGAGATTCTTGGATGTCATAATTGTCCATCCCATTTTTGCAACAAGGGCTTTGGCAAAAATGTCCATATTTTTGATGCCCCAACCTCCCCATTTTTTGGGGAGGGCAATATTGTCCCATTTAACCCATGCAAATGTCTGTCCCTCTCAATTGCCATTCCAAAGAAATCTGCTGCAAAGTCGTTGAATGCGGGAGATGATGGTCCTTGGTATCCAAGCCAGAGACATCCAGTAAACTGGAATGGCTTCCAAAACAGATTTGAGGAGGGTTAGCCGGCCTGCCCGAGACAACCATCTGTTGTGCCAAATGCAGATTCGTTTTTCTAACTTTGCAATGAGCCAGCTGCAGTCTGCAATGCGATAGTCAGAGGGTTTCAGTCTAAATCTAAGATATCGAAGTCCATCCTGAAGATTCGGGGAAGGAAAAGGAAATCGATTCAAGGCAAGTCCTCTTTCCTGGGGGGAGCATCTGTTGATCGTGATGGTCGATTTTAATGCATTGCATACCATGCCAGTGGCAATGCTGAAATGAGCAAGGACTGCTGCAAAAGATAAGATATCACCAATGGATCCATTGAGCAATATGAGGACGTCGTCAACAAATAGCAGGTGAGTGAGGGTGCATCCTTCAACAATTTTGATGCCTTGAAGACGTCTCAGGTGTTTTTCATTCATAATCAATCTGCTGAGAGCTTCCATAATGAGAAGGAAGAGGAGGGGGGAGAGGGGGCAGCCTTGACGAAGTCCTCTTTCGGAGTGGAAGAATGGAGACGCAGAGCCATTGATGAGTATACTGAAGGAGACATTGGTAATACAGCACATGATCCATTTGATGAAGTTGTAGGGGAAGCCCAGATGAGTGAGTATCATGCAGATGTAGAGCCAATTGGCTTGGTCAAAATCTTTTGCAAGATCCAGTTTAAGAATGATACTTTTGAGTTTTTTGTGTTTAATAGAGTGGAGTACCTCCTGAGCAGTGCCTATGGCTTCATGGATCTAGCAATGGTGCAGAAAAGCGAATTGTTCAGGTGAAATGTGCTCCGAGAGAATGGGCTTGATACAATTTGCGATGATTTTGGCAATGATCTTGTAAAGGCAGTTGCAGAGGGAAATTGGATGAAAGTCGGAGAAATGCTGAGGATCATCGGATTTGGGAATAAGGGCAATGAATGTGGAGTTATAGGCATCATATAATCTGCCCGTTGTTCGACATTCTTCAATCAGGTTACGGATATCCTATCCCATGATGTCGAAGAAAGCCAAGTAGAATTCAATGGGCCATCTGTCAGGCCAGGGCTCTTATCTTTCTGGAACCATTTCAGAGTGTCCTCGAGTTCCTGTAAGGTGACAGGCCGTGTTAGCTGTTCCTCAGCATCCTAATTCACAAATTGCGGGAATAATCTTGCCACTCTAATCATTTCAGCCAGATTTGTGTTATCAGGGGCTTTATACAAGTTGCAAAAATGGTTTATCCCCATATGAGCCAGTTGATGGAAGTTTTAGGCTTGATTACCCTGTTGATCCGATAGCGACCATATTGTATTGATTGCTTTGTGTCCATTGGTGAAATGGTGGAAGAATTTGGAGTTCTCATCCCCAGATTTTAGCCAAATAGCTCTGCTGCGTAGACGCCAGCTCTCCTCTTGATCCTTGAGAATCCGGGATCGATTTGAGGTTAGCTAAGAGAGTTTTGTTCTAATGCCTTCAGTGTATGTCCCAGACAGCGAGGTCGACTCAATCTCAGCAATAGCCTCTTCTGTTTTGTGCAAGGTATCCTCATCCCTTTTCCTTTTTTCTCTAGCCCATGTCTTAGTAAGAGTCTTGATTTCTTTCATCTTCGCAACAAATGCAGCTGAGGGTGAGGTTGCAGGATCAATAGGATGGGCAGTCCAATACTTGGTGACCAAATCAATGTATTCAAGATGGGTCAGCCATGTGGCATTAAATTTGAACGGACTGCAGGGCTTCCTTCGACCAAGAAAAAGTTCCAAATATATAGGGGAATGATTAGATATACCTCCAGAGCCCACCCATTGATGGTATGATATACCTGTGTTGGTGAGAGCTTCGTGTATGAGGAATCGATCAAGCCTTCGGGCAACAGATGCTTCTCCAGTTCTGTGATTGCTCCAAGTGGGATGAATCCGAGGCATTGGAATGTCTAATAGATGATGGGATTCAATGATTTGTGCCATATGAGCAGCCAGGGGGTCTGCATTTGCATGGGGTCCCCATGATTCAGCAAGGCCCAGAGAGAAGTTGAGATCCCCACCAATGACGAGGTTATGTGCTGATAAAAGGGGAGAGTTGAGGAGGTTGTTCCAGAAGGGTAAGCAGGATGAGCAAGGAGCATAAATGTTTATGAGTCGATATTCAGATCCAAGTTCAGATGAGAAGATGTCCACCTCGAGGAAACCTTCCCCACCCCATTGATTCAGGATCTTAATGAATCTAGGGTTTGAGCCAATTAAAATTCCTCGCGAACGTCCACGGGCATCCAAAGTCTGGAAGTTCCAACCTGGACAGATAGTCTGGAGTGCAAAGATAACATGATCAGAGGAATCAAGGGTCTCTTGGAGAAATATAAAATCAGAAGGAGTGTTGTGCAATAACCTTCGCAGGGCCAATTTCTTTTCAGGGCTGGCCAACCCACGACAATTGAAAGATAGGATTTTCATGAGGTAACCATGGGCTGGGTCGTCCGTGCTCTAAGGACCCCTTCAAGAGTGTTTTGTTTACCATCCACAATGTCCAAGACATCTTCTATAATAGCCTTGGAAATATTTGAGTGTCACCCTCTGCTAGGTTTAGCTCGATTTTGTTCAATAAGGCCGAGGCCACCAGTCTCAGATTTGAGGGAAAGTGAATGGGAGAGGGATCGGAGCATATAGGGATGAGAGGTCAGGGAGTCCAAGGAGGATTCCAAGAGGGGGTTGGGAAGGGTGGGAGAAGGAATCGATGAGGGAGCTCAACAATAGTGGGAAGGGAGGAGGAGGCAGGGCAGGTCATCGGAGAGAGAGGGGCAGGGTGCAAGGAGGGTGATGTGCACTGTGTGATTGATGTAACAAATGCAGATGAGATGAATTGAGAAGCAAGGATAGAGGAAAAAGAATCACCCAATGCAAGCTTGGCCGCAACAGCCCAAGCCCTTGTCATCCAGGGGGAGGGAGGTCCAATTGGAGCAGAGGTGGGCTTGGGCCCCGATGTAGCCTTCTTCCCTTTGCGTCGTTCCACTGCAGAAGTATCAGGTGGGGGAATTGTCGAGTTCACAGTATCCTATACATTTCCGAAATACCAATTTCTTCTGTGCCTTTTAGGAGCGGGAAATCCTTGTATAGATGCCCTACTTCATGACATCTACAACATCTATAGGGAACCCCTTCATAATCTAGGGTTTGTATGCGAACAAAATGCTTCCATCTCAGAGTGATCGCCTCCTCTAATCCGTCCCTAGTATCCAAGTGTACCAATATCCTAGCCATGGTCATGATGCCCGAAGTGAGGTAGGTTTTATCATGATCCAGGTAGGTGCCAAGAGTGTTGCCAATGTGCCTCAAAATATCTTCGGACCAGAAGTGTAGCGAGAGCCCTGGTAGCCTAACCCATATTGGACCTGCTCCAATCTGTTCTCTATCTGGGTCGAAGAGGGGGCTCCATCTCTTAAACAAGACAGGAGCTTGTTTGATATGCCACAGCTTTGATAGCACCCATGTTACCTACTCTGATTGATGGAAGTGGAGGGCAAATCATCCACGAGGGAGGATGACAATCCAGGGCAGCTCTTCCATGATAGGCCCCCATATCTCGTTCGTCCAGTTACGGAGTCGTGTGAGGCTGTATCTGCGCCCCCGCACATGTCCCACCAGAACTCTGTCTGCAATGTCCATCACTTCACCCATGTGCAGCCCTTCCCCTAAATTTAGGTCAAAATTCCGATTGCCTTTTTTAATGCAGGTTGAACGCTTCTTGCCCTTAAGCAAAGGTATTGTATGTTGATGGGCAAGATGAGGATCAGTTCCACAGTCGGTGGTTGCAGGGATCGAGTCTTCAGGCGGAAGGGTTACGAGCGGGGCTTCAAAGCATCCCGACGATGTGAGGTTAGGTCTATTAGGAGCCGAAGAACCAAGAGGCGCACCCCAAGCATTAGGAGGCTGTGAGCTAGAGGGTTCGAGGGGAGGAGAGAGCGATGATCTTTGAAGGCGGGAAGAGAGAAATTTAAGAGAATCCGGCGAAAAAATGATCGGACTAGATGCCGGCGAGGTGCTCAAAGGGAAAAATGGGAGGTTGGCAACCGAGAAAGGCGGGGATTCAATGATCAGGCGCGATTCAAAGAGGGGGCGAGGGAGTGGGGGAGGAAAACAGGGACCAGCAGAAGCCACCTCAGGAATGTTGAGGGCCAGCAGGGCAATAGGTGGCACGAGATAGTTGGGGGAAACCCAGATGTCAACTCCCTCTAACGGGTCTGGCGATTAATCCACCTCGTCTTCCATCGCTGGCGCAGTTTAACCGACTAACCATGCTTGTTGCCCGTTGGTCACCGTAAGATCTGACCTAGAACAACGGAGATTACTATGGCTCTTCGACTGTTTGCCGGAGGAAACGCAACGGGATAGCTGCGGTCGTTTTCGGTGACGCGTCTGCTCAAACCCTAACCACAGAGAGAGAATAAACAGTGTTGCGCCTGCGCAAACTCTCCACGGGGGCTCCATAAACTTAAAATGATGAATGCCATATGGGCTTGATTTGGAAATATCTTTAAAGTAATGTTTAAGAAAAAAAACTATTAAACCTATAATCTTAAATCTTTGAATCTAGTTTATGGGGTCTTGGATAGACGTGATTAGGTGCATTGTAAATAACTCCTTGATGTGAAGTTAACGAGTTTCAATTCCTAATCTCAATCGGGAGTAATATATTGGACATGATGATGTAATCGTTCGAAACTTTAAAAAAAAAAATTCTTTAAATCTATAATTTGTAAAAAATTAAAAATATATATATTTTATATGCTGGCTAATAATTTCACTATCTGAGCATTTTCAAAAAATATATATATTTAAAAAAAATAATGTAATATACTAGATATGTTTCATTACAAAATTGTATATTCTTCGAAAACGATGATATAAAATATAATGCATTTTACAAAAAGTATGTATATTTAAAGCAAATCGGTAATCTCGACTGACATGTTATTTTTTATGCTATTCGCTCATTAATGCAGTGGGAGATACACTATCCATCGTTAGATTTAAAATTGTTTAAATCTAACGGTGGGCGATGTATGCGCCACTTTATTAATGGGTCGATAGCATACGAAATAAGTGTCGCCATAATCTCATATCCCCGAAGGACAATTTTAAATAAAAATATATTTTTAAAGCATAAAGTTATTATTATGTATTAATATATGAGTTATGTTTAAAATAAAATGTGTTAATGTTTATATCCATTGTTATTTTTTATTTTAAATGATTAGAATATAAATTATTATTAAAAAAATGTTTATCTTTTGAAACACTAATATACTCTATGAAGCATTTCAAGAAATAAATGTATATATCTTTTTAACAAAGAAATTTGATGTTAAGAACTAAAGTGTAATGTACGAAATTATTTTTAAAAAACTAAATTGTATATATGCAAAATGTAAAACAACTATGTATTTCATGAAGCATATTTAAACAAAACAGTCTATAAAGCATTTAAAGAAATAAATGTATATATTTTTAAAGTAAAAGAAACTTAGATGTTAAAAACAATAATGTACTTAACCATTTTTAAAAAACTAAATTGTATATATGCAAAATGTAAAACAACTATATATTTTATGAAGCATTTTTAAACAAAACATATATATATAAAAGAAACAATATCATATATGAGACATTTTTCAAAATAAAATTATATCTTAAAAAGTAACAATGTAATGTACTAGAAGAAAGATTGTATATTGTGAAAGAATTATATAAAGAATTTTTCTAAATAAGTTATATTTTTTACATAATAATGTAATATGTCAGCCATTTTTTCGAAATAATGATGTAGATTTAAAACAAAGAGAAACTATCGGGACTTGCTGAATGTCTAAGTCATTTTAATCAGCCTAATCCCTTAAGCGGAAATGCATCACAACATTTTGTAATTCTTATCTACACTTCCCACAATATTCAACGTCATACAGTATTAACCAAAAAACAATAATATATATGATATCAAGGAAATTGGAATTATATTGAAAAAATCAACTGTAAAAGTGTGCAGTGAAGGCATCCGCACTCCTAGCGCCAAAAAAAATAGCCAGATTGTCAGTCGACTATGGATGTATGGAAACATTGAATGGAAGAATGTGTTCTTACAGATTTCAAAATCATAAAGCTCATGAATGGCAGAGATAGAAACAAGAGACGATGGATTCAAAGCTTCAAACTTATCTCTGGTACCAACAGAGATAGAAACAAGAGACAATGGATTCAAAGCTTCAAGCTTCAAACTTATCTCTGGTACCAACAACTTTCAGGTACGAGCAATTGTCCAAGTTGAAGAAACACATTAATTAATTTGGAATGGAATATATTGAGATAGAGAAAATCCTCATGACATCAAGTTATTTAGAATTTAATATTTTACACTTCTATTCAATGTCTCTTAAAAAATTAAGATTTTTTTTTTTAATTTGTCAAAGATATCACATATATGTAACAAATGAAAAAGTGTGGGTATTAATTTACTTGGGACAACATTGCTCTCTGTATAGCCATTACAACTCAATAAAAAACAAAGTTTTTTCCTTTTAATAAAAGTTATCTTCATATTGTCCATAGAAGCACGTTATGATGTATGCATACAAGGTAATATTAAACCCTAAATTCTTTTATATTCTACCAGGCTAGATAAAACATCTATTCAACAGGCTAAATGACTTTTTTGTAGAGAATGATAGAATTACAAGATTTATACTTGTAATATTCCACATATCTTGAAGTCACAGACATCATAATATTGCAATTCACAAAGTACGTAGATGCTTATAGAAAGCAAAATTGTGATAAAATGTTGATGGTTGTTGAAAATATCAAACAGATTACTGAACCAAAACAACCTTAAACCATATATGAAGGAAAATGAAATATGAAAACTTGTTGTGATACAGAGAAAGATTGACAAACTTATTGTGATGCATATATTTCGCAATGTTTATAAGACTTTTTCAAAGGAAAACTCAAAGACCCATAATGGAATACTCATATCAATACTTACTATTAATGAAGACTCTGATGTTTATAGTGATAATGACATTAACTGCATTGACAAAACCAAAAGCAAAATCAACATCCAAAAAGTTAGGTCAACTGTTTAGATTCTAAAATTGTAAGGGGAGGGTTGTTGAACGTAATTATCTCAACCAACCATGTAATGTAAGTGTTGGATTTATTTGTTTGGGAAAAGCTTCTTTTGTTTGCCATATTGTTTTAAATATATGAACAAAATATTATTATTTTTTATATCCTTAAAAACATTATATAAAATAAACAAATTTTTTTATGTTCAATAATGAAAGTCACTTTTTAATGGTCTACTAAGATATAAGTATTTGAACAAATTTTTTTATGGATAGTAACCACTACTAAGTTTGCACATTTTCACTTTTACTCTTACATGTTAAAACATTGAAGAAAACATAAATAATGGTAGGTAAATTATGGAAAAAAAATCTGAGACAATTATCCACATCACACAAAGACTAAAATAAGGCTTTCAAAATTATGATCTAATCAAATATTTAAAAATTATTTTTTACAATAATATATATATATATATATATATATATATATATATATATATATATAAAATATTATAACTTACATTAATCAATACTAAATTAATAATAATCAATATACAATGTACAAGTTGATTAAACATAAACTAATAAATATTACATCCACGTTCTTCTTTTAATGATATGCATGGCATTTTGATTTGTTAATTCTCGTTAAACCAAAAATTGATGCAATGTAACAATTTTTTTTTTCAAAGGAAAAAAAACACTGTATATTAATATAAACAGTTCATTTAACACATGCATTACATCCTCAACTATGTATTAGTGAGGATACCATCAATTTTCATGCCACCCTTAAACATACCCTTTTCATAGACATAAAAGGGGCCGCGTTTATATCCTGGCAAGACAAATTCTGAGTGCAAAGAACACTCAATACATATTGCAGGCTCGCTTGATAGGATGAACTGTGTACCCTACATCCTGTAGGCATTCAAAATACATCAGCTGATAAAAAAAATACATCAATTCAGATACAGTCCACCATACATGATCTGATGCAGGTACTCTTTAACAGATTCATTGTACTGGAGTCAGTGGGTAGCAGGCTCGCTTGAAAAATTGTTGCAGGCTCTCTTGATATAGGAAGCAGGCTCGCTTGTTCAAAAACTGCAGGCTCGCTTGTCATCCAGTGTCGATGCTGAGATCACGATGTTGATATGTTGTTATGTAAAATGGGATGAGGTCTGTAGATATACTAAACCAATAGAGATAGGTCAGTATATGTACAAAAACAGAGCACAATATCATCCGATTAGAGAATTAAGTATATTAGGCTCGCTTGTTGGTCGAATGCAAATAGAGCTGTAAACAAAAATCTGGCCTGCTTGACCAGCGCCGGGATCAGGCTCGCTTATGAAAAACATATTAAAGGGAAATAAAATGTGATTGTGAACACACTGATTCGTAAACAGGCTCGCTTGCCATATGAGGTTCATGTCATGGTAGTGGAATGGAGTTTTTCCATATGAGTGATCCATCTCTATATTGAAAAACCTGAATGCATCCATGTATAGCATTGATGCCTTTTTTTGAGAGACCATCTGCACGAGTGTTATTCTGGATAATAGGAGTCCAGTTTAATCTCATCCATATGTGCTTTTCCCTCTGATACCATCCCAGTAAACTAGGGTTACACAACTGATTGCTACCCATTAAACAATCCACCACCAGCTTGGAGTCTCCATAGAATGTGACATTTGGGATATTTAAATTGATGGCGGCCCACATTGCACCCCATATTGCCATAAAATCTGCTTTGTTGTTAGACCCTGTGCCTCCGTTCCAAAATAGATGGATTCTTTCTCTCTGTGATAGCTTCACCCATGCACCTCATCCAATAATCCCGTCCATACAGGCCCCATCAAAAAAGAAGGCAGGAATGGATATATCATGGGGCCTAATACGGTGAGATCCATTGACCACCCTAACAATCATATTGGGCATTCCATCAATCCAGCGAATAATAGATGAGTATATAAAGGGTATGTCAAATGTATTGTTCTAAAAAACCAGTCTATTCCAAGCCACCCAGACTTCCCATATGAGGAAAAAGGGTAGTCATTTGAACCTTCCATGGAGCTTGTCCCATTCCCCTGCAGTAGAAATAAAATCCATCGGGGCCCATGATGGATTGATAAGGAATTTACTGAATAACTTCCATATCTGAGTTACAATATGACAATAGAAGAATAGGTGAGCTATGGTTTCCTCAATTGAAAACAGACTGGGCACTTGTTAGGATCACATTTTCCTCTCTTGACAAGGTTGTCCCAGGTCAATATCTTACCTTTCCATACCAACCACCCAAATACTGATATCTTGGTCGGCATTCCATGTCCCCAATATTGATGGAAAGAAGAAGATAGTTGATCCCTATATTTGCAGAGGTTGATGTGGTGATGAATATCCTTCACGATCACAGTGTCATCGTTTAGTGGCCCGCCCCATGTAATATAGTCCCCACCTGTATCATAACAGATTCCAACTTCCCTCAATTGGTTGGAAAATTGACACCATAATTCAGCTTCACTGCCATCCAAATTTAACTTATCAGCCAATTTTAAAATAGGTTAATTAAAGGACCGGTGTGAGATAGTTTGAGATATAAAGAAAATCTGTTGATGTGCCAGCCGATGTGTAAGATTAGGATGAGCACCCTGGTTGCATTGAAAGGCGAAAATCCTGCAATCACCAATCGGAATTCTGGATCCATCCCTGAACATCCACACCAGTCGGATAACAGCATGACCTAAAATTTTACCAAAGCTCCACCATATTTTCGAGGCAAATCTGGGAACATAAAACTCCTAATTGATAAGCTAGTGAAGAGGGTCCCCCATAATGTATTTTCCCTTGATAATTTCACTCCAAATAATCAGTCCCTTGATAGCATGCCAAAATGACTTTATCAGCAGAGCCTTATTAAATAGAAACCTTGATAAGGACCATGAATCAATGTCCCAGACATTGTTTTTGAACCCACGAAACACCACTGTCTCAATTTTTTCAAAAATGGTATTTGTGATCAGAGTAGGATCCACCCCATAGGAAGTGAGTTGTGATCTTGTTGTTTCATCAATGATTTTCTGAGGCAAATAAAATAGATGGGCCCAATATACAAGTAATTGCGAAAGCACATCCTGTATCATAATTAGACAACCACCAATGGATAACCATCGGTGTGTCCATTTATGAATTCTATCTTTGTATCTATCAACCATCCATGCCCAGTCTCGATTTTTATAGCTACAGGGATTGATGAAATAACCAAGATATTTAAACCCCTCAGTAGTCGATATGTAGTTTACACCCAGGAAATTTGCAATGAAAGAAATTTCCTCCTTGTTACCATATTCATATATCAGGATGGACTTATGCTTGTTGATGCATAATATCGTTGCTAATCCAAATTTAATTAACAAGTAATGGGTGTAAAACCAATGATTCCTGTTTAATATACCAAACAACATCATATCATCCACAAAAAGAGAATGGGAAGTTGAGATAGATGAATAAAATACAAATCCTTTTATAAAGCCATTTCGTTCCGCCGAGTGCATAATGTTGCTAAAGCCATCCATAATGAGAATAAAGATCATAGGGGATAAGGCACATCCTTGTCTTAATCCCCTTCCCGCTTCAAAGAAATATGTGGGAATACCATTGACAATTACAACATATCTGACCGTGGAGATAGAGGACATGATCCAGAGGATGATAGAAATCGACAGACCCGACTTCAGGAGAACCAAGCGGATATAAGACCAGTCAATAGAGTCATATGCCTTATGCATGTCGATCTTCATAACCAGAGCCTCCTTTTTATCAACATGCATGGTGTGAAGGACCTCTTGTGCAATGGCAATAGCATCATGAATTGATCGACCCTTTAGAAAGCCAAATTTCTCCTTTGAGATGTGCTTCTCAAGAGTCACTTTAATGCGATTAGCGATGATCTTAGAATTAATTTTGTAAATGAGATTGCATAATGCAATTGGTCTGAATTCCACAAAATTATTGGGATCATTTGATTTCGGTATTAGGGCAATAAAGGTTGAATTAAGATTAGTAGTCATCCTTCCCTTTATTCTGAAACTCTCCACCACCTCTGCAATCTCAAGACCCATTAAATCGAAGAAGAAAAGAAAGAATTCGGATGGCCAACCATCTGGGCCAGGACACTTATCAGGGGAGAAATATTTTAAAACCGATTGCACCTTCATCACCGTAATAGGCCTATCCAGCATAGAGATAGTGTCTTCATCAAAAATCCATTGTATATACTGCAGGATCCAATTTTGGCAGTTTATATCAATGCTCGGACCAGCCTTGTAGAAATCCTTGAAATGTTGATATGCTTCATGTTGTATCTCATAGTTGGAAATAGCATAGGATCCATTCAACTTCATAATGCACCATATAGCATTCCTATTTCTTCTATCCGATGCACATTTGTGGAATAATTTCGTATTGAGATCCCCCTCCTTTAGCCATTGATTCCTGCTTTTTAGTTTCCAAGAGATCTCTTCTATGTGAAGAATCTCCCTCTTCCTTTCTCCCAACTTCTTCATGAGCTCATAAGAATCAACATCCGGTAGACTTGAAGCAAAGCCTGTGTATAATCTTGTGATCTTATCTTCAATGGAAACAAGCTTTGCCTTGAGAGCTTTCTTTTTAGATATTTCCCATGCTTTGGATGCCTTTTTGATCTTTTGCAATTTATAGTGGAGACGGTCCCAGCCATATAAACCCTGTATCTCATTGTGGTCTGTCCATAATTGATTAATCATATCAACATACTCTGCATCCCTCAGGCAAGCACGACTGAATTTAAATGCAACTCCTTTAGTTATATCCTCAGCCTTCCAAGCCAGCGCAATTGGCATATGATTGGAGATGTCAGATACCAATACAGTTAATCGACGATCTCCCAATGCAAAGAGAAGAGTGTTCAAAACCATAACCCTATCCAGTCTTTTGCCTATGAATGCATCCCCGATCCTTTTATTGGTCCATGTAGGAATCATAGGGAGAGGCTGGATATCAATAATGTGATGATTGAGAAAAATATCATTCAAGAATCTAGATAATGGATCAACTCTGGCCTGAGGCCCCCATGATTCATTAACCTATAGTGTGAAATTAAAATCACCCATAATAATCAAATTTTGCAAGGAAAAAATGCCCGATGCCAACATGCGATCCCAAAAGGATACTCTGTTGTGATATGGCGCATATAGATTTATTATATTGAAGACTCCGTCAATACCTCGTAGCCCACCAGATAATATTATACCCCCAAAGAAGCTATAGGCCTTCAAGTTAGCCTTAGATGGATTCCATAATGCTATGGTACCCCAAGAGTGACCAAAAGCGTCTACTGTAGCCGCACACCATCCTAGCTTGAAGCTTAAACAAACCTTAACAGCTTTAACCCGACAACACAAATTTTCTTGACATAAAAGTAAAATGGGATCCCTAGATGAAAATAGATTTCCAAGGCAATGTATTTTAGAGGAATTTCCCAATCCTCTTATATTCATGGATAGTATTTGAGTCATGGGGAAATTTATGTGGGGTTGCTTGCTCTAAGCGCCCGAGGGTCCACAGAAATCTCAACTGCCTCAGCAATCTAAATGTCTGTATCATCATCATCCGAAAACAGAGCAACATATTTTAGTTTCCCTTTGAGATTTTTAGCCCCAGCAAGGGTCTTCTTTTGGATAGTGATGTTTGAAGTTGATGACTGTGGATTAGGAGTGTCATAGGATTCTGGAGGTCTATCAAATACCATGAGTGCAGCAAGATCTATATTAGGGTTACCTAGTAGCGATTCAAAATCGCTCTCCACCGAGTTTCTCAGTGAATCCGAGAGGACCACAGGGTCGGGATTGGTATGAGGGCTTTCAGGAGACAAATGAAGGTTTTCAGGAGACAAGGGAATGTTTTCACGATGCATATGTATATCATCAGCAAGGACAGTATTCAGCGAAGTAGATGGTTCCCCAATTTCATAGTTGGTAGACTTAAAGATTGGTGGCTCAGCATTACCCTTTAGCAAAGGAGAAGGTTGAGACGGTGATATAGCCAGAGCAGGTATAGTAGTGACATTAGTACCTGTATCCATATGAGTCCTATTATCTTCAGCTATCAGTGACCTTTCAGTAGGTAGACTAGGATCAACATAACTATTGTCTTGAGCCATATGTTCATCAATTTTATTAGTACGGTCACTATAAGCATGTGCACCCTCATCATCAGAGGAAGATGAGTTAGGATTACCTGATATGATGCCACCTGTGGTACCCGATCCAGCTGCATTACATCAACCCGCCATAGCATTTGGTATCCCAGCCCTATCAAATCGCATCCTGAATGGGAAATTGTCCCGAAGGTGGCCGGTCCTATGGCATATCATGCATCTAAATGGTATGCCCCAGTAATCAATACGCTGTCTCTATCGACGGTGCCCCCAAATGAGATCCACATCTCTCGCTAGTCCACCAGCAAAGTCTACCTCCACCAACAGCCAAGCCACCCTCTTGTCCGAGGCCCCAATGATACTCAGATCAATGTATTTAGTGTATCCAATAGAGTTTCCAATCATCCGCAACACCTTCAACGTCCAAAATTCCAGAGGAAGCCCAGGTAATTTGACCCAAATTACTCTACTTCGTGAGGCCTCCATCACCGGGTTGAATCCAAAATACCATGGGACAAGTTGCATGAAACTTCGACCCCTCACCCACATACGGCAGATAATCTTATACACGTCTTTTTCATCAATAAAGTGGACGATGAACCGTCCATTGAGCAACAAACTGAACTTGGGGGTGTATCCAATTATGGGATTCCAATATTGTTTTATCCAAGCCCCCGTATGAACCTCACTACCGTCTAGGAACATCCATCTCCCAATCACCACTCTCTTCTGTAAACTAGCGACCCTCCCACATAGGTCATCATAATCCAAGGTAACTGACCTAATTTCCATATTGTGTTTGAAAATGTTCCTCTTATGTCACCCTCGGCCCCTTCTCTTCTTGTAACAAGAAACCTTCCGCCCAGATTGATCGATCACCTCTTGTTGTGGCAGCTGTGAAAAAACTTGTTTGATTATATAGTCATCAACCTCAAAGTCCTTTGATAATCTATGCTCTCATTCTATAGTCGCGGCTATAAAGGCCTCGTGAGCCGATGTATTTGATGCCAGTCCGATGGTAGAATCATCCATTTTACAAGGCGCGAAAATCCCCTTGCCAGATATGCGATCAATCTATCAGTGGTAGTACGCTGTTAGAAAAGCTCCAAGCTGACAACCAACGACCACTGCAAAGGCAGAATCAGATGAGAATAATACCCCTATTAGCCGGTCATACATGGAAACCTTATCAAGTTGTAGCTCATGGTCAACAATTCCAACCATGTGTATGACAGGTGTAGGAAAACCGTCAGATCAGATGGATCAATTTAAAATGGCCCAGATTAAACAATTGTTGCATCCATAAATAGCAACCACCATTGTATATAAAAACATTCCCAATGTGTACAATAGTAGGTACAGAATGTAGCGACCCCTCGACTTAAGAGCCGTCTTCAGACAGATGTCACCTTCATTGGATGTCACAGAATGACCGTGCCAAAATAATATAAAATACCTTGAATTTTGGAGAAGATCAGGCACAATATTAGAGTGATGACCCCAATCTTCGAATTATGTAATCCAGGCAGATATCATCCCTATTGCGTCATCCAGCATAGGGAATAAATCCCACCACACTAGATACAACCATAAATGGGAGCCACCAATCCGTTGTGGAATGTAATCCCCAGATAAGAAGAGCCTTGAGATATACAAATAATGTCAGCTGCGCTAACCTCTGCAGCAGTGTCACCCTCAAGACAGCTATCGCCAGAAAGACAATTCAAAAACAATCGGAAATCATACGAAAAAATAGAGTTGGGGGAGAAGATGTCACCGGAAAAACCAGAGTTCCCACAATCCTCAAACAATTTTATGATATTGGTGCTCAACACAAACCACTTAAATATGGCAGCAACAACAGTGCATGCATCCAGGGAAATTCCACCATCTTAACAAAAACAGAAAACTGAAACTCTTACATGGTCTGGATATTATGAATGAATCTGTCCACTTGCACCATAGCATGTACCATCTATTCTTTTCACTAGAACATTGAGACTCTATTACCTATGACCATGATTAGGTTCAATTTCGGCCAAATTTAACCAATCCATAGTGAATTAATTTACCCTCAATACCGTGCAAATTATTTTACTCATGCAAGGGTTTGTTTGTTCTCAACTAAATTTGAATAGATTGGAGATCTGATATCTCATAATCATGTGCTTTTATCAATGGGAATTTGACTTGATGCGGATTGTAAATTTACAGATGGTGTGTAAATTTATAACAATGGCTAGATTGAACTTTCTTTTGAATAATCATACAACGTAACGTTGATAAATGGGTTAAAAAAGGGGACATTAACAATTTAAAATTATATTAAATTAATAGTGTTTTATTTGATTAAGTAAAGTACTAAAAATTATATGTATGTATCTAAAAGATGATAGTGTTGACGGAAGTTTATATTAAAAAATGTTTTTATAAGTGGAATTTATATTTAAATAGTTGATTTAATCAATATATATTATTTATAATTATAAAAAATAAATATATTGAATATAATGAAATAATAATATTTGTTTTTAATGAATTAAGATATTTTTATGAATGGAAATTATATTTAATTAGTTAATGCATTACATATATACATATATATATATATATATATATATATATATATTTGAAAAAAATATTATTTTTATTGATATATTTGAAACAAAAATACATTTTGCATATACACAAAAATGTGTTTCTTCATTAGGAATCTGCCTACATCCTAAAGTGACTAAATAACAGAAAAATATAAACATTGAATGACATGTGGTCTTGTCCTTTAAGGGACATTACATATGTTGTATGTTAGTCTCTCATTATGTTGTAAGTACCAAACATTTTTAAATAATAAAAAAATAAATACCCGATGAAGATGTTCTATAATATGCACATGTGAGTCCAAAAATTGAAAGCAAAAAACATAAGAAGAGAACATAAATAATAGACCAATCATGTAAAGTTGTATGAATCTCGTTCATAAATAGACGTTGGAAAAACTGATAGTGCACAACCCTGTCCAACTCTATCACCTGCCAAATCCCCCAATCCATCTGCAAGCCTTCCTTAGAAAGCATGTCAACAATCTCATTTTGCTCCTTGAAAACATGCATATATGTGAAAGAAGTAAAAATAGATTTCAACCCTAAAATATCCTCCAAAATGTGAGCAAGGGTAATGTTCTAACACACTTGGCTGTCATTGACTCAATTCAAAACCAACAAAGAGTCCCCAAACAATTGAAGATCTCCACACCCTTTTTCCTAAGCAAAGGAAATGAGAGATCAACATGCTAATAATTCTTCCCAATCGTTGGAGCCCCGATCCAAACCCATCTTAACATGAAAAGAATGTTGTTTTGAGAGATGAAGAACCACCCCCCCACTCAGTGATCCCTCCTCCTTAATAGCCCCATCGCAATACCCCCACGGAAAATTGACATATGGATTTTCCTTTAATATAGTCCTACCCCTAAAAGAAACCTTTGATTGAGGATAGCGAGAAAGAATAGGAAAACCTTTAGAAACAACCTGAACCAAATAAGATGAATTGTCTTGAAAAATTGCCTTGTTTCTTTCTAGATATATACCCCACACGAGGATGAGTGGAAGGGCTCTAAACAACTTAGTTGCCCTATTTTTGATCCAATATTTCCAAATATCTACAAAAGTGAACCCCTCCCATAAGCAAATCTAGCCAAGTCAATCCCTACACGCCAACTAGAGTTGCTTTGTAAAATATCATTGAACAAAAACACGATCAATTGACACTTCACATCCTTTACACATGGCACACCAGCTTAGACCAAATTTATGTTTGTGTTGCATTACATCCCAAGTGGGGACTTTCCCCTTGATGATACACCAAACTAGAAGCCAAGAATTTAAGGGGCACTTCGACTTCCAGAGAACTCTCCACCACCAGACTAGCTCCACATTTTGGCTAAAATATTTAACTATATATATCCAAGCTTCAGATTATATACACCATCTAGAGCAGTTGACCAGACAAACTCATCCTAAAAACCGAAATGTCTTATATGAGATGAAAGCAGAGAATTTATGAATAAATATTATTCCTCCCTAAATCCCCCCTAAATATTTAAATGTGTCACAAACAACCACCCTTTGTGCCTTAGGGAAGTCCAGAAAGGATTATGGATATGTGTTATTTTGGAGAAACCTTGATCCCTGAGACTATCAATAAGAGCTTATGATAAACGACAACAATTACCACTCCTTGGCTAAGGATCCATATCCAGCCTCCTTGACCCCGTTACCAATATCCCAAGCGAGACTAGAGGAGATCAGGATAAAATAATTTAGTATAGCTCACCAAGCCACTGAAATATTCTACCTCGACTTGTCCTGAAGCCGCACCCAATCATCCAACAAATATGGAGCAATGTATTTCTGAGAGACTACTTGTGTCCAGAGGCTATTGGTAGATAAAATCCTCCACCCGTGACTTTGCAACTAGGGCCTTGGAAAAAATAAAAATATTTGTTAGTCCCCATCCACCCAGTAGCTTTTGCACAACAAGGCTGGACCACTTAACGTAAGGAAAGACGAATTGGTATTGACATACTTCCATAATAAATTAAAACAAATCCTCCTAGCTTTCTCCAGAACACCCTTTGGAATCTATGCTAAATAAATCCAATATACTAGAATGGGTTCAAGAAAGAATTTGACTAAGACCAACCTTTCTATTCTAGACAGCCACCTAAAGCTCCAACAGTTTAGTCTTTCCTCTAATTTTGAAATCAACCACATCCAATCTTCCCTTTTATCGCAGTTTTGTTTTTAATGAAATACCAAATACTTTATCCCAACTTCAAGTTTGGATACCTCGAAAGAAAACACAAAACTGATATATTAAACCTCATGATATTCCAGGTTGAGAATGGAGATGAAATGTTTCCTCTCGTTAATGGCCATACTCGTAGCCTTCCTAAACAAGAGAATAATTTCCTGAAGTTTCTAGATATCTCTTGTTGCATGATTACAAAATATAAGTATATCATCAACAAAAAGATGTCTTATTAATAAAGCTTGAGCAATAAACACTCTTTTAAACTCTCCGCTCCTCTTTGGCGACTCCAACATATGGCTTAGGGATTCATCAACAGAAAAAAAGGAGTAGAGACAATCATGGACAACCTTGTCTTAAACATCGTTGAGAATTGAAGAAGAACAAGGTAGATCCATTAATTAAAACAACAATTGAAACATACATCAAATAACTCATAACCCAATTAATAAATGGGACCTCAAAACCCACATGTGTAAGGAGTCTAATAAAGAGCGAGTTAACTCAGTCATAAGCTTTTGATACGTCAATCTTAAAAACAACTCCTTTAGCCTTAAGAACTTTCATGCTATGTAGTCCTTCTTGGGTTGCCCCAGTGGCTTCATGAATCCACCTCATCTTTAAGAACTTGAATTTCTCATGTGATATGGACTTTGAAAAAATATGATTAATCCTTTGAGTTATAACCTTTGAGATAACCTTGTAGACACAATTACATAAATATATAGACTGAAAATACTCAAAATATATAATGTTGTATATAGAGTTGTCAACCATAAGGATTAGGGCTATAAATGTAAAATTAAAGACCAACAAAATCATACCTTCCTACTTAGTTTACTTAGTTTATTTTACAACCTGTAAAAAGTCTATATATAATATTCCCGCTTTCATTAGTTAATGCAATCTATATAAATTATATAATATTCCCTTTTTAATTAGTTAATGCAATCTATATTCATTATAATTGTAATAAAATTAATATGATATTTGTTTACTATATAATAATTTAAATTTTAATATATATTGTTTAATTTAATAAAATTTACAATGCAATCTATATTCATTATAATCATAATAAAATTAATATGATATTTTTTTAAATATATAACAGATAAATTTTAATATATATATTTTAATTTAATAAAATTTACTTTTATTCGTTAATACAATCTATATACATTATAATCATAATAAAAATTAATATGATATCTTTTTAATATATTAGAGATAAATTTTAATATATATTTTTTAATTTAATAAAATTTATTATTTTAAATTTAAATAAATTTATGCGAAAAAAAACATTTAAAATTCAATCCTCCCATTTATCAAATTGTTCTCTTTATTTGAAGATTCTAATGTCATCACATTGTTCTCTTCATTGGAACATTCTAATGTGGTGTATAGATATTCTTAAAGTTTTGGATTTCTTTTATGATTACATATACTAATAATCTAGCATTAGATGTGTTGATTGTTATATATATTTGGTTAAAATAAGGGTATTAGAAATTTTGTAAATTGTATATGTGGTTTTCAACTAGTGTTGATGGGATATATTTTGGGAAAATAGGGTATCATTTTTTTTCACGTAATGATTAAGAAATTTTGTAAAGTTGTATATGTGGCCCCAACTTTACAAACTTCATTATAAGTTTTAGTCTAGATAAAAAGATGTCAGTGTTTAAACAAGAGAATTTTAAATCTACATTATTTTCAGATCTAGATTAATTTCTGCAAATGTTGAGAATTTTAAATCTACATTATTTTCAGATCTAGATTAATTTCTGCCAATGTTGTAAATGTTAAATATGTAGTTCATAATTAAGTTTAGAATTGGGTTAAGAAAAAGGTGATGATGAATTAATATTAAAATTTTGTTATAATATTTTATTGGGTCTTCTATTATGTTTCACCGGATATAATGGAATTTTCAGAAAATGACGGAGATAAACTCCCTATAATGTGAGGTTTGGATATATGGCTAGGTTTTTACATAATATAAATAACGTTTTTTCTTTTTGAAAAAAAAAAGTTCTTAATGACAATCTATTTGTACAGATGGGAAGCACAACTTGCAAGCTCGGTGGTTAATTTGCCAGTGGAAATCGACTGTACTCTTCTAGTTACATGTTTTTCATAATGTGCTAGATACATCCCTTTTTTAGTAGTGGTCTTGTGTTTCAAAGAACAAAATTACATTTTGCAGATGTTGATAAGTATTTGATCATTTTAGTCGGTTTGCTAAAGCATAATAAAAAGAAAAAATATATAAAAAATTACATAATTTTGTTGAGACTAAGTGTGATAAAAATCAATTAGCTTCCTCTTATTGCCTTTCTTTTTCTCCACTTTTTTCCAAACTTATTGTTTAAGAGCTGCTATTACTATTGCCAAATTTTTTTCTTCTGCCTTAAGAGGGACTTCTTTGTCTGAGTCCAAGCTCTCGGATTCATGAGATTTTTTTATGCCTCTAGATTCATTTTCGAGAGGTGTTTCCGTTTTTTGTTGCTATGATCTTTGCTAATTCAGTACCATACTTGCTATGATCCATTGTTTCTTACTAATCCCTAGCTCCTCCATTTGCTTGGCTACCAGGTTGTGTATGTGCATCTCTATTTGGAGTAATTTCCATGGCCTCCTCTTTTTTCACAGGGATTAACTCAATGAACCTTTGACATATCACATGTTCATGGTATACTAAACAAAACCCTTAATTTGACTCCATATTAAAAAATACCTCTAAAAATAACATTATTTAAACCCCTACATATACAAAACCAACATACTTTACAATTTAACAAAACCCCTAATTTCAGTAGACATTGTAGGTATTCATTTTTTCATTAACATTTTTTATACCCTTTTACATTTTTTCGTTAACTTTGAGCTCCATTTTTTATACTTTCCAATATAAAAACTCTTTACCCCTTATTATATGCTCAAAATATTATGTCATTTTTTCCTCAATATATATCCCCCAATATGAATGCATGTGGTATGGTATTTCTCCCTGAGGGAAGCCCCCGTGTATTTTGCATCTTCAGAAATGTCACGAAACTGCCAACCTGTTAGCTTTGGGGCCTATCACTTTCTATTTTTTGGAGTCTTTTTTGCTTGTAGGAAGGCATTCTAAAAATGTCTTATTTGAAAACAAGTTCAACATCAGAATGTCGTATTCTCATAATCTAAAACCTGTGTCCACTTCAAGTTTTCATGTTTTAAAAGAACGTGACTAGAGTGACCTTTTTTTTAACCACAAAGAGTCTATATATATATATATATATATATAACATGCCCACTCACATGCAAAACGAGAGATTTTACATCAAAGTTATAGGTCTATTCATGGCTACTGATATTACATTAAGATCAACTCTTTTTCAAGTGGATTTTCCAGCCATTCCACAGGCAAAATTATTAACTACTAGCCTATAGCTAAATACTCTGCGGAACTGTAATAGCATATATTTAAATATATGTTTTGCCATAAAACAAAATTGGTATTAGTTAAGGTGGTGCCTATTCTTCCATCGGCGTCAGATTGTTGAGGTTCAGATTCTTGCGCTCCTCTTGCGCCTTCATGTTGCTTTCAACTAGCTTGAATTTCAGTGCCTCAATCTCCTGCCTCAGAGCTCCCACTTCATCCTCAAGCCTCTATATGTGTTCTCTTTTCTTTAGTTTCCTCTCTTCCATGTTGATTGCATCTTTATGATGTTGATGTATACACGTTTGCAGAATTGCGATTTCGTTCCTGAATTCCCTGTGTTCCTGAGCATAAATTTCACAATTGGTTTTTCCATTACCACTCTCCCTCACCAAACTCGCACTCTCTCCCTGAGACCTGGGTCTGCGAAGACCAAGGAACCCAAACCATAAATTTCTGCCACCAAACTTCCTTGCCCACTCATGCCGATAGTCACAAAGCAACCCCAACCACACTCTTCCAGGGGACTAAGAACCTCACAGGCCATGGCGAACCAAAAAAATAGACCAATTCCCAAACCCCTAGGACTAGTTCCCAACTACTTAGCCCATGTTGACTGCCCACTAAACTCACAGAACAGAAGTATAAACCACCTAGACAAGTAAAATTCTCAAACAATGGCCAAACTTCAGCAACGACCACTAGAGCAGAGCAGAGGACTCCTTAGTCATGACTGTTGAAACTTCATGTTGCGGATCATACCGTTATCCTCTATATAGCCACCCACGGTAAAAATTCTTATGCAAAACTTCATCATTGTACCAAACCTGCTTACATCCCGATGCATCTCCATATTTCCCCTGCCCTTCACCTTGTTCCGTAATTTTGTCACCAGGTTATGTGAAAATTTTTGAATATACATAAACATAAACCCTACCATTAAATTCTTGATTTACTTCTCCTACTTACATAAGTTGTTAATATGAAATTTTCAACGTTAAATTTGAGGTAAATAGATTAACAACCTACACATGTAGATATAAACTAAATAACATGCTCAACGACAAAGCGACACACAGATTTTTTGAACAATTGTCCCCGGAAAAACCTAATGCGGGAAAACCGATGCTTCTAGCTTCTAGAGGGTTTTTATTATAAAGTAGATTGTAAGTATAACATATCTGGGCCCCAAACTAGTTAACCTGTGAGAGAAATAAATATGTAGTTATACCTCTATTCTGGAGACAGAAAAACTAACTGATTCACACCCTCAAACGAGATTTACAGAACTCAGCCCTTTTCTGGCCTCTAGAAACCCCAGTGTTGCTCTGAAGCCTACTTCGTTAGCCTCTGTGCTGCTCAGGAAGGGCCTATGTCACCAAAATTGGGTTATGTTTCCCTTGCGTGGCTATGGTTGGGCCTACGTTAGTCCTCCTGGGACTAGGTCAGCCCTCCTAGCCTCTTGATGCCTCTGCACTGCCCTTGCTTACCTTTCGACTACTCTGCGTAGCTGCTGCATAACTGTTGCTTCCTTTGCGCTGCTCTGGTTTGCTGCTTCTCTGCCCTTGTTGTACCCTTGGGCTGGGACTACAACATCCCCTTTTCCAATTACACTGCCCCTCGCTACAACTGAAACATTTTTGAAATTCTTCGCAAACCACACCTTATAATTCCAACTTAGCTTCAATGCTCTACCAGTGTGTGTGTTCTCCAACTGACCCCAAGCCATCTTCTTATACTTTTCTCGTTGAAACATCAACCACTGTGATCTAGTCTTGAATCAACGACTAAGATTAGAATATGCTTGATCTGCGTAACTTAAGTCATTCTCATCACATGTTTAATTTAATTACCTTTAATCTTTTAATTTTCCTAAGTTAGACTTAGGGTCCTTAATTAAAAATTTAATTAATTAAATATCTCTTAAACATGAAGGAATTTCTAGAAACTCTTTCTGGGTCTTGGAGATCTTATGTACTTTAGTCCCTCCACAAATTTTGGGAGCTATAGGACATCCAATACTACCCCAACACTCCAAAATTTCAATAGGTTCCTCCCACTCTCAACCTGCAAATTTTGAAGCTTGAGGAATAAATGCAGACCCCATCATCTCACCATTCCCATGGGTCGATTTCCAAAATGTCGGCGACTGAAAATGAAATAAGGATGGGGGCTCTGAGAACACACACAGGAGAACTTACAAGTACCAAGTGTAGGACGACGAGGTTGAATGTTGCCACACTACAACATTATCTCTGGTTTCGCCATGCCACGAGTTTTTATGGTATTCAGAAGGGAGTTAAATTCGATTTGACAGAGGTTAAATATATCAACATAAGGTTGGCTATGACATGGTTTCCCGGAAGGTGCAGGAGGGGTATGGCTATGGGGGGTGTCGGGAGGTGACAAGGGAAAGAGGTAGGGGGGAGGTGGCAAGGGGATAAGGAGGGGGTGGGGGGGCTAGTAGAAGGGGGGGGAAGGAAACAAGGGGTAAGGGAAGAGGGAGGCAGACCAAACCACCAAGGGAGGGGAGAGAAGGAAGAAAGGGGAGGGAAGGATAAGGGGGGGATTAGGAGAATGAATAGGGTAAGGGAGAATTAGGCATCCCTCCACCCCTTGATTTAATGAACCATTTTCCTTATTCAAATTGAATTGATCAGAGGTTGTCTCGTCTTTAGAATTTCAAGGCATAGTTATGGGATACATAGATTGCCTTCGATGCCATTCACCACTTTAGCTTCTTCCTTCATATTGCAAGAAAAGTTGGCTTGCTTATCTACCTCCTTGTTTTTTCCTCTTAGGATATGGTAGAATGTTACTTTATCAAAGAGAGGGATCATTCCTTGGGCACTATTTATGACTTGATTTAGCATTTTATTTTGGGCAGGAGTATTATCCCTCATGTGCTTTATTACCAACATAGAGTCTCCTAGAATTTGAAGCTCCTTGCTGCCCTTAGTATTTGTGAGAGTCGGTCCTAGGAGTAAGCCATCGGCCTCTTCCAGATTGTTTGTTTTCCTTCCCAAGCTCCATGCATATCTATCTTCGATGTTTCCATTAGGATTTAGGAGAATCCATCCCCCTCCTTCCACCCCAGGATTTCCTTTTGAGGCACCATCAAATTGAAGAGTCCATTGATTTGAAGATTTTAGCCACTGCTCCATTCCTTCTGAAGACAGTCTGAGGATCCACTGGGCATAGGGATGGATGAATTTTGTCCTGAGCTGCGGGGTATGGAGGTTAACCTAAGGGACCATCCATGTTGATCCATTTTGGTCCAAAGAAGGGCCATGCTCTGTCTTATGCATCTCCATACACATCGCGAGGGCTTTCATTATTTCCTACTGGGCTAAGGGTCAGATAATTCTGAATATTGCCTTGTTCCTCATTAGCCAAATTTTCCAAAAAATTTACTTAAGAAGTGTCGTCCAGATATTTTTTAAATTAGATTTTGCCTGAAGGTAGCCTGAGTAAGATTTGGGCCATGAATTGAAAATCATGAGAATGTCAGACGACCAAGAGACCCTGCTGAAAAGAGGCCCCAATGCAACCACCCAAACTTTCTTTATTATCTGGAAGTTTAGGAAGAGGTGAGGAATGGATTCTTCTGCATTTTCACAAAGGGGGCATCTTGAGGGACCAATCTCACCACGTTTTTGGAGGTTCTCTATTGTAAGAATTTTCTTGTGAGCCAATAACCAAAAAAAAAATTTACTTTTGGAATAGCATTTTGTCTCCATATTTGATTCCAGATAAAGGATTTCGAAGGGACTTAATATTGGAAAAGAAAATGTTCATAGCCCTCTTTTACTGGATATTTTCCCTTCTTCCAGCTCCACTTTTCTTTTGTAGAGTGATCTATGGGGGCACAACCTCTTATATTCTTGATGATATTATCTCTTTGGTTAATCAAGACTTCTGGAATGTTGTCGATCTTCCATCTATTCCACCTTCTGCGCTAGTCCCAATCAGGGATTTGGTCCAGCATAATAACCCCTCTTTGCCCAGGAGCTCCTGCAGACCCAACATTGAATGCTCTAGGCCCAGGAGTTGCAGGCCCAAAATCGAGTCCCCGAAAATGTTAATTGTATCAACCCTACCTGGGACTTTGCTAAGATTTTCCTTTATAATTTCCATTGTGATTCTGATTAGATTCCTTATAGGAGAGCCCATCACTTTCCCTTCTCCCCCTCCACAGACTGATTGTGGATCAAAGTATTTATCCCTGACCACTTGAGTCCACCATATATTTGGCTTATTTATCATGTTCCGATACAACTTGGCTCCCAGTGTCAAATTTTCCATCCCAAGTTCTCTTATTCCCAACCCTCCATGCTGTTTTGGAGATCTTACCACCCTCCAGTTGACCAAGTGGTATTTTTTGGTCTCCACTTTCCCTCCTTCCCACAAAAATTTCCTTATAAACATCCCCATTTGATGTAAAACATATTTTGGAGATTGTAATGTTGAGAATTGATACAGGGGGATCACCGACAGAACAAACTTGAAAAGGATGGTTCTTCCTATTATGTTAAGCCATATCCCACCCCAGTTCACTATTTTTTATTTAATTTTGTCAGGTACTTTTTTCCAGGCGTGAGGAGAAGCCCTCCTTAGAGATATTGGAACTCCCAGATAGTTAAAGTCCTTCCAGCCTGTGATTGCTCTAAACCCAAGGATTTCCTTGATTTGTTTCTCTCTCTCGATTGAAATGTTCGAACTATAAATGTGGCTCTTTCTATCATTTATGGCCCCTCTCGAGGCCTTGAGGAATGTATCAAGATTTATTTTGAAGCGTCTTGCAATTATAGAAGAGGCTCCACCCAACAAGATGGTGTCATCCGCAAACTGGACGTGGTTAATGCTTCTGATTCCATCCTTGTATCTGATGACTGGGAGATTCATTGATATTTTTTCTTGCTCTAATTTCCCACTCAAGGCTTCTTCCATTATTATATATAAACTTATGGAGAGAGAGGGAAGCCTTGACGCAACCCCCTGGAGGCTTTGAAAAATCTATCCACTCTACCATTGACTAACGGTGCAATCCAAGGGGAGGAGATGCATAACTTAATCCATCTTATGAATTTCTCATCCACCCCCATTTTCTTGAGGATATTCCAGAGGAACCCATGTTTTACTTGGTCGAAGGAATTATCCATGTCCAACTTTATAATCATGCCCTCATCCCCTCTGTGCCAACTCGAATTGATAGCTTCTGGTATAAGAATAATGTTATCAAAGATTTTCCTGCCTGAGACAAACCCCCCTTGATTATCAAAGATCATGAGATGAAACAAGGGCTTCAGCCTAAGAGCAAGGATCCTCGAAAATATTTTGTAGGAGACATTACAAAGAGATATCGACTTGAATCTGGAGAAGGTAGAGAGGGGTTAGATTCTTTGGGGATCAATGCAAGGAAGGAGGAATTGATGTTTCCCCCCATCACTAATATTTTGAATGAGTATCCCACTATTCAACACAAATTTCATTGAATCACATCCCAGAAGAATTGGTAGAAGCATGTAGTGAACCTTTCTGGGCTAGAGGCTTTGTCTGGCGAGAAGGAGAAAACTACTCATTTTATTTCCTCAACCAAAGGGGGGAAAATTAAGCTTAGATTGATTTCCTCAGAAATTACTTCCGAGATGGATTCCAAGAAGAAATCCTCACCCCCTCTCTCTAGGGGGATCCCCTGCATATATATTTCCAAATTTCTCAACATTATCTCCCTTGAGTTCTTCAAAGCTCTTAATGATGTTCCCTCTGTGGTTTATCTGAGATATCAATTTTCTTATTCTCTAAACTTGGCTTGTTTATGAAAATTTGTTGTGTTTCTATCCCCTTCCCTCAGCCAGTTATTCCTTGATTTCAACCTCCAGTATTCCTCTTCCTTCCTTAGGTTTGAGTGGAGGGATTTGAAGGACTCAAATTATTTTTGGAAGTTTGAGGCACTGACCTCCTTCGTTTCCATATTTCCTTGTATAAAGGCGAGATTTTCCTCCATGTCTTTGATGTAGCCCATTCTCCTTGAATAGAAGTCCTTAACCATCTTTTTTATGTCTCTTTTTCAGCTTGTGAATTTTATATTCCCAGATGTTGATCGAGCTTCCTTGGACCCACCTCACCCAAGAGAGGATAACCATGTCTAAGACGTCTGGAGACTCTAGCTACATGGGTGAGAACCTGAAAGGAATAGGGCTGAGATCTTGAGGAATATACAACAACAGACTAATCGTATGGTGATCAGAACTTGACCACGGGAGGATCAAAGATTCAAGGAAAGCATTGAGGGTGAGGAGGCTATCAGAGACAAGAAATCTATCTAGCCTAGCAGCAATGTTGCCCATTCCAACCCTCTTGTTGGTCCAAGTGTAGAGAAACTTCTTTGGTTTAACATCAAATAGGTTCAGAGAAAGAATTAGATCCTCCATATTTTCTTTGAAAGAATCCCAAACAGTTACGCCCCCCCTTTTTCCAGTGCAAATCACTGTGGTATTAAAGTCCCCTCCCAGGATACATTTTTCTCCATAGTTGGTTCCTTTAAGCTCCACACTACAAGGAAAAGACCCTCTAGCGGATGCTTTTGAGGAACCCCTTATAAAAATATCCCAGACATCTATTTCTAGAGGAGGTTGGCGGGCAAAGGTTTTTGCGGATGTATTTCGTCCAGTGCTCTTATCACTGTAAAACACATCGGTGCATTCAACAAGAGAAAGCACTAGTGCGCACAAAACATTGGCACACCAGACACCGTGCGCTTTGTACACACCTGCCTGGTGTGTTGTATTTATGTAGCGCACTGGTTCTTTACAACACTTTCACACCGATGCCTCATAAAAAGTGCGCGAAAACAAAGCCGCCTAGTGCATAATGAAGCAAACGCACTGGTGCACCCATAAAACCCCGCAGACTAGAATAGGGTTAAATAAAAAAAAATTACGGCCAAAAAACCACACAAAACATTGGCACACCGGAAACCGTGTGCTCCGTACACACCCGTCTGGTGCATTGTATAACTATAGCGCACTATTTCTTTACAACACTTCCGCACCGGTGCCTCATAAAAAGCGCGCGAAAACAAAAACAATCCGGTGCGGAATTAAGAAAACACAATGGCACTCCCATAACCCTGTACACCGGAATAGGGTTAAATAAAATAAAATTATGGCCAAAAAACCGCACAAGACATTGGCACACCAGACACTGTGCATTCCGTACACACCCGCCAGGTACGTTGTATTACTGTAGCGCACCAGTTCTTTACAACACCTCTGCACCGGTGCCTCATAAAAAGTGTGCGAAAACAGAAACCACCCAGTGCGGAATGAAGAAAATGCACCAATGCGCCCATAAAACCCCGTGCACTGGAGCAAGGTTAAATAAAAAAAATTACGGCCATAAAACTCCACAAAACATTGGCACATCGAACACTGTGTGCTTCGTACACACCCGCCTAGTGCGTTGTATTACTGTAGCACATCGATTCTTTACAAAACTTTCGCACAGGTGCCTCATAAAAAGTGTGCGAAAATAGAAACCGCTCAGTGCGGAATGAAGCAAATGCACTGGTGCACCCATAAAACCCTGCACACCGGAACAGGGCTAAATAAAAAAAAATTACAGCCAAAAAACCTCATTTTTCACTTTTGTCAGTGCTACAGAGCTCTCAAGCACTGGTGCAATTTATCCTTGTCTGAGTCGCCCTGACATCGGTGCTCCCATTGCACTCATTGCACGCACTGCTATTGTGCATTGCCCATCAATCTCCAGCTTGAATTTTGTAAAATGGTGGAAAATTTTTCTTTTGCAAATTCTACAGCCAATATGCTTCCTCAATGGCCAAATGTATAAGTATTTTTCTTATTTTTCCATAATTAAGCCTTTTAGAAGATTAGAATTTCAAATAACCTTAAAATTAACCATTTAAAAGGATTTTTTTTTTTTGTCGTGCAGTGTGCTCGAGCCATTCGGCTCGCACATGTTTTCGGTGCTACTTGTAAATTTACAGGCCGCACTGCAACTAGTGCTAACGGTATCCACACCGATCTGGGGTGGTACCGATAAGCGCACCATGTTATTTTAATTTTTTTAAAAAGGTGCAGTGTAGTCGTCTACTAGGCCGCACCGATGAGAATGTGGAATAGTGGGAAAATAGTGTGTTGACTGAATTATCTGCCCAGGGGCGCGTAATGTTGTCAGCGCACCGCATACCGCATTTCGACAGGGTCAACGGTTCAACTTGGTAAACTGGTACTAACGGTATCCGCACAGGTTTCGGGGTGGTACCAAAGGCGCACCGTGTTTTATTAAATTTTTTTAAAAGGTGTGGTGCGATCGGTTACCCGGCCGCAACGTTGACCTAGTGGAATAGCGGTGACGTGGTGCGCTAACCAAAATAGCCACCCTGAGATGGCTATTTTTGTGAGCACACAACTTTCCATATTTTGCCTGCGTCAATGTTGCGGCCTTGTAAAAGACCACACTGCTCACTATTTCATGAGGGTAGGAGGTCGGTCCACTAACTTAACTACACGCTCCGGGGCATAGATTTTAATCAGCACACCGCCCTTCTGACATTGTACATAGTCAATGGTGCGCTACAAATTTCTTTGGAGCACTGACCCTGGTGTGCTGAATATTATTAGGTACACCGATGCTGGTGCGCTCCATAGAAAGATGCATCGGGACCGGTGCGTGACTGTTTTTTTGGCACACCGACTGTTTTTTTATTTTTTTTCAAAAAAAAATTATAAATGTATATTTCTAAATACATGTCTCCTTTAATAAAAAAAATTGTGTTTAATATTTCAATCATTCGGATATGTGAAAGGAGAGAAGAGGGGGAGCAAAAACAACAATAGGCGGAGAAGTATAACATGGTTTTCCTATGGGAGGCATGAGAGAGGGAGAGAGATGCGTACCCTTGCCCTATTACAACAGCTACGTAGGGGCTCCTAAGGCAGGTAGGCCTCCTCAAGTTCTATGAGGAGGATACTTCCCTAAAGGGCCATAGTTTGTTTTTGAAGCATCTTATCCGAAGGTGGAATTCCCACCAACAGGCTTTCCGGGTTGGTATCGACGAGTGGTAAACGCCCACTAAGGAGGATATATATTTCATTACAGGGATATCGACGAGAGGGGTTAATTTTCCCTCATTCCCAGAGGTTCCAGCTGGCTGTGTAGCAGGGAGTCAGTTAGTTTACTCCCAGAGATACATTGGAGAAAATGTACTATCTCCTACAAAGTTTCAGGTCGTTGGAGGTCAGTTACGTATTGGTGCATTTGGTAGTGAGCAAGTGCAGTGACTCTCACTTATCATTTTGACCATTTCGCACAACACCAGTGACGGGCAATGCATTATTTTCTCGCTTCTATATTATGTTGATTCTTTAGTATAGAAGCCACGACTTGTCAGGTGGTCTGCCATTTTTTTGCGGCAGTTCTATACAGCCTTAGATAGATGTCGTTCTCATGCACAAGGGAGGGTCAACTCCCCTTTTTCTTCAGATATTTTCTGTTTAATTTTTTGAGAGGTTTCTAGAGACGAGGCTTAATTTTTTTTGCAGCCTCGTAGGCTGATGTTTGAGGCACGTATGCACATGTGGAGGCAGATTATGCCCAAGAGGGACGAGACTCTGTTTCCAGTGAGGATATCGCATGATGCACTGGAGTTGCTACCCAATGTTGATGAGCATCCCTTAATTGTGGTCTTTTGTACTTATGTGGGTCTGGATTGGCGAGGGTGTGCCAACATCCTCTTCAGCTGATGGGAGCCAGATGATAGAGGTAATATTATTGTTTTAATTAAATTTATTCTAGCATGTTCTTTAACATTTTTTTATTAAATTGTGTAATGAAATTGTCTAATTATTGTGTGTACTTGTATATATTTTGCAGACATTGTCTCTTTTGATGGCGAGGACATGCCGACACCACCACATGATCCAGGTGTGGATCTTGATGATGATCAGGGCATGCTAGATGTCGAGGATCATCAGGAGGCTGGTGCAGAGAGACATGATCTTGCTGGTACGCCAATACTGCCTTTGTCTAGGCACGGTCGACTTGATGCTAGATACAGGATGGAGTTGGGTGACCAACACAGTGCATTGATTTTTGAGGCGAGTGTTAGGGCTCTTGTATTTTGTAAGATTGGCAAGAACAAACGCTGCAGGGCCTACATCAGAACCACTTTGGAATCCTAGGATCTAGCCCTCCTAGATTCAGAGAGGGATATCTCTAAATAAGTGTTTTCAAATGATATATCTTTAAGGCTTATGATATGATATTAGGCTAGTTATGAAGTACAAGGGTTTTTGTTTTGGTTTTGGTTGGGTAGGATATCATCAAAATGAAGGAAGTTTTTTGAAGGGTAAAGGTGTGAGCAGGTTGAAAGAATGGTTTAGCTGATAGGATAGGTAAGATACAATATCAATCCATTGGGCTATGGAGTCAGAAAAGGATTTAATTGCACAACAAGTTTCAAGAGTGGGCCATGGGGAAAGTCATCTATATCAAAATATCTCTTTAGGTTGATTGTGATATGGAACATTTAAGAAGTGTGGTGAAAGAAGCAAACATGTAAGAAAACAAAGGGCAGCCTAAGATCAGGTAAGGAATTTGAACCTATCTTGCTTTTGACATACCCTTAAAGGAAAACATTTAAGATATACAAAAGAATAGCCTAAGATCAAGTAAGGAATTTTAACCTAGCCTGATTTTGGCATACTTTTAAGGGATCTTTTCAAAGCATTTTTTGGAGATAAACTAGAGGACAGGGCTAACCATAGACTTCTCTAGTTCAACTTTACTTAGCAAACTTTCAAGAAATTTCAAAGACAATATCTCAAGTTGTACTCAGGAAACATGGGCTCACCAACACTTCACTGGTTATACTCTATTGAAATATCCTCAAAACACAATTATAAGAAAACATAAAGATAAAGCTTATCAGTGAGATTAGGGTACTTTTAGAAGTAAATCCTAATCTCAACTTCCTGTTCTTTGTCAGAGAAAGTGGACAGTATGGAAAACATGAGAAAAACAACAATTATAGTAAGAAAAACATCACCATTGACATAGACTAGGATCCCATAAATCAGCTTGTATATTTGATGTTCAAACCAGTTACAATCTTCAAGTCCAGAAGGTCTTTACAGCTTCAAACTTCTCTTCTCAGCCTATCTTTCTTCAATTACTAACAGAGCTTCAGCAGCCTTAGAAACTATTTACATTCAATAAGTATTCAACCAACATTTACAATGGGCTCCTCTTATGATATATATAGGTAAATTTAGGAGGTGGAGTGAAAGGAAGATTTGATTATTCAATTAATAAAAATTAAATGATTCTCGGCCTTTGGGAGGTCTAATGGAGAAGATATCTAATGTCCTAACTCTGTTAATTGATTTTTACATTAAATTTCATCAACTTCAGTCACTTTTGTTGACTCTTAGGGCTTTTGGTAGGCTGGCAATTACTTTCTGAGCTATCTTTGGAAAATATCTTTGACTGTGCATTGAATTTGTATGCTTTTGAGTAAATAAGCCTGTAGATGGCATTTTTTGGTTTCTGGGGGATTAATTGCTTCAATGATCTGGCATTTTGAAGTGGTCTTTCACTAATTTGTCCTGATTTTTCACTTTAAACTCTGATTTTCCTTTGATTATGCTTTAAGACTTTCTTTATCATCTTTCTTCTTTATACTATGTCTTTATCCTTTATCTGCTTGATTAAGTCTTTTGATCTTCAGGATTTTGACTTTAACCTTTATCCTTTAACCTTTCAATCTCTGTCTTCATTACTGGCTGTACATGTGGCTTCCATGCACTGGAGGGCTTCAATAGATGATCAGTGTCCATGAGGCACTGATCAAACCTTGGAACTCAAACCTTAGGTCCTTTTTTTGCGTGATTTTTCCCTGAGGATCGTCATCCTGGGCTTTTCCACTATATATTTGGCTGTGGGACGGCTTTGATATCTCTCCACCATGAAACTTGCAACACACACAACCTGTTACAAAAACCTGCAAATTTGGGGTAAAATGCTAACAGAGGGCTTTGGCAGGGGTGGTGGAGCAGTGAGGAGGCAAGGTGAATGCAGCGGGGAAGTGTTTAATCATGGTGGAGATGAACCAGGGTTCAAATTTAATTATGGTGCGAAGATTTGGAAAGGCGGTATTAGAAAACTGGGGATGGTTTTTGCATAGGGCTCGGGCAGTAAGTGGTAATGAGCAGGGGGCATGCTATACACGTTAATGGCTGACACATATGCTCCTGAAAACCGCCCATTTCGCGTGGAAATGGCACGATCAAATGGTTTTTTAGAATGAACGCGAAGTGAAATGGTGGTCATTTGATCCAGGGGTAATAGATTGATGGTAAAAAACAAACGCGAAGGAAAAAGAGATACACGGGAGGAAGAAAGGTGGGGCCCGGTGGGTGCGTCAGCAGTTTTGTCGCGGGTCAAAAATTTCAATGCACAGGGTGAAAATTGGTTTGGCGGAGGTAAGATGTGAGGATCAATAGGATCCGTCGAATCAACAAGATCGACGGTCGGGATCAAATCAGGGAAGTGGAGATAAAATATGGCGGACGAGGGGTTAGGGGGAATGGCGACGTAGCGATGAAGTGAAGGTTGCCGATCTAAAACAGGATCAACGGTTAGGATTGGGCGATGAAGGAGAATGAAAAGGGCGGGGTTTAGATGCAGGAGTGATGTGGGCCGTCGGATCAGGGAGACGGATGGCTAGGATTAACTCAGCAGATCGGCTATTGGCAGAGAAAAGAGTTTGGGAACAAAGGAATTTGGAATTTGCGATGGCCGATGGCCGATGGGAAAACGAAGTGCGATGGATGGAGGGTCATCCGATCAAGATCGAGATCGAAGGTGGAGATGTGATCGGCGCTTCGCATATCGGTGGTCTGGGCAAGCGAGATTTTGGATTTGCGATGTGCCGATGCGATGGAGGGGAGCGCAGATCGTCCGATCTGAGAGAGATCAATGGTCGGGATCTTATCAGCGGGGGATTCCATTGGAGGGGGAGATCATCGGCAGGGAATTGTGATGCACCAATAGCCGTCGGATCTTATGGAATGGACGGCTGCGATCTCATCGGAAGATCAGCCATCGGCGGGGTAAAGGGTCTGTGGACAAAGGAAAGGGGGACCGCCGATGGAGCGAGGATCGTCGGATCGGAAGCAAGATCGACATCTCAAATTTGAAGCAGGAAAGCATATTGGCATTTCACAAATCGGTGGAGAAAAATGAAAGGGAATGAAGAATTTGAAAGTGTCGAAGAGCGATAGTGAAAAAGGGGCTTAAAAGTCCTTAGCGCATGGTTGCGATGCTAGGTCGTATGAGAAGGAAAGGGGCTAAGGTTTAATCCAAGAGGGCTTAAGACCTTATTTTCAAGATGGAGCAGATTTAAGCCTAAAGAAGGGTTTTTAAAGCCTTTTTTGAGGTTCTGGTAGGGTGAAAAGGGTGTATTTATACCGAATAAAGGGGATTTACATGGTTTAAAAGGGGATTTTGATTAAAGGGGGTACAAAATGGAAGAATGAAGAGGGATTTGACAGGAGGAAAGGGGATTTTCAAGGAAAAATGATGGAATGGGCGAAATTAAGGAAAAGGAAGGCTTTGAAACAGTCTTCTATACCAGAGGTTGCCATGAAGGATTTTTAAGTGAAGATAATAGTGAGATGGGTTCTTTTGGACATGAGGTACAGTGAAGTTCCAAGAACTCACAAATTTGCATAAATTTGTTTCTTGGAAACTTAGGAACTTGATTTAGCCATCATTTCATATGACAAAATTTTATGGATGGTTAACAGTGGCTCCACTTGGGGATGGCAGCTCCTTGGAGGTGTCAAGAATTTCAGAAATTTATCTCTGAAATGTAGACCTGTGCCTTATCCTTGACAACCCTTTATTCCTCGATCATGTTTCTTCAAAATATGGTCAATATTATATCAAACAGAATAATTCATTCCCCAAACAACTACCTACACAACCTACTTCCTAACATTTTTTCTTCATAAGGTGCACTTGGACTTGAAAACCTTTAACATCAACTTTTTATTCTTTTATTGAAAGCAGGAAACTAATCTAAATCTACCCTTATTTATTCCATGAGTTCAGATTAAATAGTTGAACTCATAAATTCTCTATCTAAGTTGTTATCTGTCAGGATTACACTGTATGACAAATCTTATTCTCTATATTCTAAAACAGAAATTTAAATACAAACAACCAGGATTAAGTTATCTGATTTGTTGTAAGACTATGGCATAAAAACAAGCTGCACATAGAATGAAATTTACAGAAATTTAAAACAAAATCGTGAAGGCTTAAGATCTGAAAATTATGAATATCCTTTCCTTCTTCTTATGACTCAGATTTTGGTCTATTTAGAGTCATCTTTTTCTTTTTTACCTGGTTCAAGTTTTCAGCAGGTTAGAACCAGTTCTTTTTCTTCTCTTTGGCTCAGGTTTTGATCTAATTAGAGCCTTTCTTCATTAAACTTACAGGTTCAGGATTTTAAGCTTGTTTGAACCTCTGTTTTTCTATTCTAATTTATTCTACTGATAAGCCAAGATTAAACAGTTTGGAAAATCTTCTTCACTAACCTATCAACAGTAAATTGAAATCTATCTAGTCATTATTAGGCTGTATGACTAAATAACAGTGCTCTTTCAAGTAGTGGCATTTAGGCTTGCACACTTTCAGATTTTATTTCTTTTTTGGTATGGGGATGTACCTTTCTTCTTTTATATCTGCCCTCTTTTTCTCTTTTTCTAGTGTTCTTTGTATTTTTTCAATTTCTTTCAAATCAATTTAAAAAACTAACTAAATGCTCAAAGGCTGAGCTTTATTGACATTCCTACCTAACCTATTCTAACTTGGAGATCGACGCTGCTCTAAATGATACAATAGTGCCAATGTAGCCAGTTGAGTAGTGACAAAAAGGAATAGAAAATCTGGCTGCTTGTCAGAGGTAACCATAGTACATATTGAATATTAATCTTCAAAACCAAGGCTATCACAGAAGGTGACAACTTCTTATGTATTTGGCTCTTGTAAAGGATCCATGCTTGAGAATTTGAGCCAATTAGGACCTCCACACATTCTTCCATAGGATCAACAAAGAAAAGACGAGAACTCTCTTCTTTTTGGCCCTCCATGATTGGTAGATTGTCTGCCTCTAAGACATCAACTTTGAGGACTGCATCTTCAGTATGTTCCTTGGAAGCATCATCATCCTTCACCTACAAATCAACAAGCAGTGAAATTTCTTCTTTCTCTAAATCTATGCTTGCTTCTAATGTAAATTCAGGTTCTTCGGATGACAAATTGATATTAGCAATGGGAGAGGGTTTCTCTTGAAAAGATGATATATCCTCAGTAGCACAGTATTCTATTTGTTTTTTCCCCCTAAATATTTGCTAGTAATTTTCATTGTTTGGGACACTTGGTCTGAATTTTTCTTGAATTATGTATTGTTTTTTTTCACAAGGTCTCAAACATGTACTAGCAACAAGGGCTAATCCATTGGCAAGAATGTTTTGGTTTTTAGGGACAATGGAAAGTTGGAATTCCTCAAAATATTTTAACAATTCCATGGCATCATCCTTATATGCACTAAGTCTGGGATGCTTAACAATGCATTCCTCATTCACCTGCCTAATTACCAATTCTACATTCCCATGAACTGTTATCCTCTGGGCTCCTAATTTCTTCAATAAGTGCAGCCCTAAAAGGAGTGTCTGATACTATAATATGTTACTTGTGCATTAGAAATTCAATTTATATGAATGGCCCTCAAAATGATTTTTTTTTTTTTTTTTTCTGTATTGTAAAGCCATATTCCTGCACTTGCACTAGTTTTACTACATGACCCGTAAAAACTCATACTCCACAGAGGAATAGTTTCAGATTTATCATTAATTTCCCTACTATCCTCTTTGTCTTGAGTGCCATTGTGTTGTTCTGTGGGAAAGGCACTATGTTGATGATTATCTTGTTCAACTGAAGGTTCAGAGGCTAGCTGCTTATTTAACATTTGATCAATTTCTCCTTTTTTCAAAGGAGGGATTTCTCTTTCAGCATAGATAGAAATACAATAGTCCTCTTTCTCTTGTGTTAACTAGTTTTGAGGTTGGATGTCTTCTTGAGCCTCTTCTAGTGAATCAGTACTTGTGCTTGCAGGGAAACCTTGAGGATTTTCTATTGTTTCCTGATCTTCTTTTGTTTCAAACAACTCCTCATGATTTTTATGATACCCAATTTGAATACAAGGTTCATGAGTTGTTTCTTCTACATTATCAGGATGCCACTCTTCTTGTATAATCTGAAATGAGTTGTAACATAGAGGGAGAGTCCCTATATGTACTAGTTCCCCTTCCACTTTAGGTTCTACTTTTTCTAAGTGGCTACTTGTTTCCTCAAAGCACTGCTCACTATTAGCATTTTCATTTTTGGTTGTAAAGTTCTCTTAACAGCATAATACAAGATAAAGGTATGTTGTCAGGACTTTCTTGACAACCTTATTCTTTGTTTTCTTTGTAATATTTCTCATCATTTTCTATAAAGTCTTGATCATCATACATGTCTTGCTCATTTTCTAGGTCTTGTAGTGATTGATTTTGTTCCTGATCTGGAAAAAGCATGGGCTGCTCTAGATCATCAATTTTTAAATTAGCCTCATACCTATCCATTGTTTTTTAAAACGTATACATCATTTTTTCTATCATGGTCAGTCGTTTTGCTTTTGGGTCTATATTTGAATCCATGTTTGTAAATCAGAGAAGAGGTCATTGTGTCCATTCAACCAGTTCAGAGTCTTCTACCAATAGAGTCATTTTGGCCGTTTGGGAGTTGTGGAGTCACCAAGTGAAGGATTTTTACTTGTTTTCATGGTTTGGTTGTTGTTCACCATCAACAATCAATAATAACCAGTCTTGGTGACACTTGATTCATTTAGGAATAGGGGTTCGTTGAGTTGTGAAGTTATCTATTACTCAATATTTTGAATTCCCCAGTATGGTCGCCATTATGTTAGGGCTCTCGTAGTTTGCAATATTGGCAAGAACAAATGCTGCAGGACCTACATCAGAACCACTTTGGAATCCTAGGATCTAGCCCTCTTGGATTTAGAGAGGGATCTCTCTATATAAGTGTTTTCAAAGGATATATCTTTAACGCTTATGATATGATATTAGGCTAGTTATGAAGTATAAGGTTTTTTGTTTTGGTTTTGGTTGGGTAGGATATCATCAAAATGAAGGAAGTCTTTCAAAGGGTAAAGGTGTGAGCAGGTTGAAAGAATGGTTCAGCTGATAGGATAGGTAAGAGACAGTATCAATCCATTGGGCTATGGAGTCACAAAAGGATTTAATTGCACAACAAGTTTCAAGAGTGGTCCATGGGGCAAGTCATCTATATCAAAAGATCTCTTTTGGTTGATTTGTGATATGGAACATTTAAGAAGTGTTGTGAAAGAAGCAAACATGTAAGAAAACAAAGGGAAGCCTAATATCAGGTAAGGACTTTGAACCTATCCTACTTTTGACATACCCTCAAAGGAAAACATTTAAGATAAACAAAAGAATAGCCTAAGATCAAGTAAGGACTTTTAACCTAGCCTGCTTTTGGCATACTCTTAAGGGATCTTTTCAAAGCAACTATTGGAGATAAACTAGAGGACAGGGCTAACCATAGACTTCTCTAGTTCAACTTTACTTAGCAAACTTTCAAGAACTTTCAAAGACAGTATCTCAAGTTGTACTCAGGAAACATGGGCTCACCAACACTTCACTGGTTATACTCTATTGAATTTTCCTCAAAACACAATTAGAATAAAACATAAAGATAACTCTTATCAGTGATATTAGGGTACTTTTAGAAGTAAATCCTAATCTAAACTTGTTGTTCTTTATTAGAGAAAGTGGACAGTATGGAAAACATGAGAAAAACAACAATTACAATAAGAAAAACATCACCATTGGCATAGACTAGGATCCCATAAATTAGCTTGTATATTTGATGTTCAAACCAGTTACAATCTTCATGTCTAGTAGGTCTTTACAGCTTCAAACTTCTCTTCTCAGCCTATATTTATTCAATTACTAATAGAGCTTCAGCAGCCTCAGAAACTATTTACATTCAATAAATATTCAACCAACATTTACAATGGGCTCCTCTTATGATATATATAGGTAAATTGAGGAGGTGGAGTGAAAGGAAGATCTGATTATTCAATTAATACAAAGTAAATGCTTCTTGGCCTTTGGGAGGCCTAATGGAGAAGATATCTAATGTCTTAACTCTGTTAATTGATTTTTATATTAAATTTCATCAACTTCAGTCACTTTTGTTGACTTTTGAGGCTTTTGGTAGGCTGGCAATTACTTTCTGAGCTATCTTTGGAAAATATCTCTGACTGTGCATTGAATTTGTATGCTTTTGAGTAAATAAGCCTATAGGTGGCACTTTTTGGTTTATGGGGGATTAATTGCCTCAATGATCTGGCATTTTGAAGCGGTCTTTCGCTGATCTGTCTTGATTTGTCACTTTAAACTCTGATTTTCTTTTGATTATGCTTTAAGGCTTTCTTTATCATCTTTCTGCTTTATACTATGTCTTTATCCTTTATTTGCCTGATTAAGTCTTTTGATCTTTGGGCTTTTGACTTTAACCTTTATCCTTTAACCTTTTAATCTTTGTCTTCATTGCTGGCTGTACAGGTGGCTTCCATGCACTGGAGGGCTTCAATAGATGATCAGTGTTCATGAGGCACTAATCAAACCTTGGAACTCAAACCCTGGGTCCTTTTTCTGCATGATTTTTCCCTGAGGATCGTCATCCTGGGCTTTGCCACTATATATTTGGCTGTGGGATGACTTTGATATCTCTCCACCATGAAACCTGCAACACACATGACCTGTTACAAAAACCTGTGAATTTGGGGCTAAACTGCTAATAGAGGGCTTTGGCGGGGGTGGTGGAGCAATAAGGAGGCAAGGTGAATGCAGCGGGGAAGTGTTTAATCATGGTGGAGATGAACCAGGGTTCAAATTTAATTATGGCGTGAATATTTGGAAAGGCGGTATTGGAAAACCGGGGATGGTTTTCGCATAGGGCTCGAGTGGTAAGTGGTAATGAGTAGGGGGGACACGATACACGTTAATGGCTGACACGTATGCTCCTAAAAACCATCCATTTCACGTGGAAATGGCACGATCAAATGGTTTTTTAGAATGAACGTGAAGTGATATGGTGGTCGTTTGATCTAGGGGCAATAGATCGACGGTAAAAAAAAAACGTGAAGGAAAAAGAGATACACGGGAGGAAGAAAGGTGGGCCCCAGCGGGTGCGTCAGCAGTTTTGTCGCGGAGTGAAAATTTCAATGTGGAGGGTGAAAATTGGTTTGGTGGAGTTAAGATGCGAGGATCAATAGGAGTCGTCAGATCAACAAGATCGACAGTCGGGATCAAATCAGGGAAGTGGAGATAAAAGATGGTGGACGAGGGGTCAGGGGGGATGGCGACGTAGCGATGAAGCGAAGGCCGTCAATCTAAAATAGGATCAACGGTTAGGATTGGGCGATGAAGGAGAATGAAAATGATGGGGTTTAGATGCAGGAGTGATGTGAGCCATCGGATCAGGGAGACAGACGGCTAGGATTATCTCGGTAGATCGGCTATCGACAAAGAAAAGAGTTTGAAAATAAAGGAATTTGGAACTTGCAATGGCCGATGGCCGATGGGAAAATCAAGTGTGATGGATAGAGGGCCATCCGATCAAGATCGAGATCGATAGTGGAGATGTGATCGACACTTCGCATATCAGTGGTCCAGGCAAGTGGGATTTTGGATTTGCGATATGCCGATTCGATGGAGGGGAGTGCAGACTGTCCGATCTGAGAGAGATCAACGGTCGGGATCGTATCGGCGGGGGATTCCATCGGAGGGGGAGATCATCAGCAGGGAATTGCGATGTGCCAATAGCCATCGGATCTTGTGGACTGGACGGCTCCGATCTCATCGAAAGATCATCCATCGGCGGGGTAAAGGGTCTGGGGACAAAGGAAATGGGGACTGCCGATGGAGCGAGGATCGTCGGATCGGAAGTGAGATCGACGGCTCGGATTTAAATCGGGAAAGCGTATTGGCATTTCACAAATCAGCAGAGAAAAAGGAAAGGGAATGAAGAATTTGAAAGTCCCAAAGAGCGATAGCGCGAAAGGGGCTTAAAATTCCTTAGCGCATGGCTATAGTGCTAGGTCGTATGAGAAGGAAAGGGGCTAAGTTTTAAGCCAAGAGGGCTTAAGACCTTATTTTCAAGATGGAGCGGATTTAAGCCTAAAGAAGGGTTTTTTAAGCCTTTTTTGAGGTTTCGGTAGGGTGAAAAGGGTGTATTTAAACCGAGTAAAGGGGATTTACATGGTTTAAAAGGGGATTTTGATGACATGGGGTATAAAAGGGAAGAATAAAGAGGGACTTGACAGGAGGAAAGGGGCTTTTCAAGGAAAAATGATGGAATGGGCGAAACGAAGGAAAAGGAAGGCTTTGAAACAGTCTTTTATACCAGTAGGTTGCCTTGAAGGATTTTTAAGTTAAGATAATAGTGAGATGGGTTATTTTGGACATGAGGTACAGTGAAGTTCCAAGAACTCACAGATTTGCAGAAATTTGTTTCTTGGAAACTTAGGAACTTGATTTAGCCATCATTTCATATGACAAAATTTTATGGATGGCTAACAGTGGGAATCAGGCCTGCTGATTACAGAGACACACAAGCCGATGATAGGCTATTACAGACGTGGAGAATTATGCTGAGCATGACATGTACAGCTTGATGTGGCATGTCGTAGGAGCTACGACAGTTGTTACATTAATGAGGAGGACTGTTGCACGTTATAGGTGTGGTCAAGCCACAACACGTGATGGACAGCCTGCGAGCAGTGACTCATCTGTTGGGTGTGGAGCTTGATTATCTTGTTTACTTTGTATCACAACATTGGACCCCTGTACCTTAAAAGGGGCGGCAACACCGCTCGTAATTAATCGCTGCCGTGAGGGGTCCAGGGGGGGGCGGCAGCGCTTTTCGGAGCCCCCCCCTGGCGGGGGTTTCGGGGGCAGCGCCCCCAAAGCTAAAAACAGATGTAAAATTGCCTTGTAAAAGTATAGTAATTTCTAGTCAATCTGGGCCGTTCATTAGGCAAATGATCAGACGGTAGAAGTTATGTTTAATTTAGGGTTTTTTGCCCTAGAAGGCAACCCCTCGCTTTTATGAGGGTATTGTATTGCGGCTGTGTATTGTATGTGTATTCTCAGAGCAAGAAACAGACAGGGAGACTGTGAGAAAGAACAAAGGATATTACAGCGGATCTACTGTAGGTTTTGTCTTTTCATTTTGCTGGATAATAGAAAGGAAGGATTGGTTGTTTGGGGTGGACATAGCCCAAACTGGGTGAACCACGTATATCTGTGTCTCTTTGGTTTTATGTGTTTTTTGTGTGCTTATATTTTCCGCATATTTTATGTGTTGCATTGCTCCATAATATATAATTTTCTAATCTCACCTTCATTATATTATTTATTGTTGACTGATTCTGGTGAAAGCAGGAAGAAGTGGGAGCTAGCCATGGAAGAACAGATGGACTCCTTAATGCATAAACAGACTTGGGACTTAGTCAGGTTTCCTGCAAGTAAAACTACATTGCAGAATAAATGGGTTTACAGGCTAAAGGAAGAAGATGTAGAAAATGAGAGAGGATATTTGCAGGTGAATTAATTAAATTGATGAACCATGTATCTGAAGAGAACTCCTAGAGGACTGGCGGTTATAGAGTCTGGTGACCCATGTAATCCGGTAGATGGATTATTTTTATATGGACATTGATGTATAAATATGATGTCCTCTTTTGGAGAGGACATCATGAAGGAATGTAGAGAATGGTTACACAAAGGACAGCAATAATGAAACAAAAAAAAAAATTATTATAATGGAGTTGATTTTTTACATGTAAATGGGCATACTGCTGTAAGACCTAGTATGACATGCGTACCCCTGGGTAATCACTGGTAAAGTCTGGGTTAGACCTAGGTGATAGGGGGGATGTCATGTTAACAATTACCCTGAGTAAAAATTTGAGGGGGGAAGAGCTAGAGTGAGCGAGGTTGTCTCATTTAGCAGGATTGGCTGGATTTAGTCAATAATCCCCAAGTCAAGTTTAAGGGGGGAATTGTTAGGTAAACTTGACTCGGGATAGAGTCAAAGTTGACTAGGGTAAAAAGTGGTGGTTTTGGGGCACATGGTTTTGTGCACCCATGGTTTTAGCCCATGGTATCGCATGTAATGGAGCCTATAAAAGGCTGGGAATACTTCATTGTAATGCAAGGCCTGGAGGTGAGCGGTGAAGGCTCACTTGGCTGGATTGGCCAGGGTTTTTTGGCCAATGGTTAATGAAATTTCATTGGTTGGGTTTTTCCCCGGATTTGGGGTTTCCCAGTTAAACATTGTGTTTATGTTTATGTGATTTGTTGCTGGCTCTTTCATGGTTATGTTTATTTATGTTCTCCGGTAAATTCCTAACATCATCATCTCATGGTCGTTCACCTCGTGCCGCGTCAGATGAGCAGGAGACACCACTAGCATCCAACAGTAGTCATCATGGAGATGAGGTTGGACCATCGGCCACGTCCAGTTAGCAGCCTGTAGCATCCATCAGTACTCATGATCATGAGCAGGCTGGACCATCGACCATCGACGCTGCACCATTGACTGAGTAGACCTCCACTTGTACTGATATTGATGTTGTACTACCACTAACTGATCCTTGACATTTATATTACAGTTGTATATTTTTAACATTATTCAGTTCTATATATATATATATATATATATATATATATATATATATATATGGTCCATGTATTTTATGTTCATGTTGCAATTGTACTTAATTTACATGTTGGTGATCATCATGATGTGTATATTGTTAGGTCATGTTAGATATGTTCATTTAATGTGCAACTTGTAAATAGATGTGTATGTGATAGCATGAGTTTTTTGACATGAGATGTATATTTGATGTTTGTGTTGTGATGATGTTAATATATAATGTTAATTGTGTTTTGTTAGATGATCATGATCACGATGATGTTAGCGATTTTGAATGTGCTTTTTAGTCAAATATGATGTTTGTACGATGGTTATCATGAACATGATGTTTATTAATTAATTTAATATTAAATGATCATGATATTGTAAAATTTTAATATTTGTAATTCTAATTGTATGTAAAATTCTAAAATTGTAATTGTAATGGTATATATGTAAATTTGTAAAATTGTAATTGTAATTGTAATTTTTTAATTTGTAAAATTGTAATTGTATATATGTAAAATTCTAAAATTGTAATTGTAATTTTAATTGTAATTCTATTTCTAATTCTAATTGTATGTAAAATATTTGTAAAATTTTAATTTTATTACTGTGAATTAATTGTAATTGTAAAATTGTAATTGTATGTAAAATTATAAAATTGTAATTGTAATTTTAATTGTAATTGTATGTGAAATTATAAAATTGTAATTGTAATTGTAATTTTAATTGTAATTGTATGTGAAATTATAAAATTGTAATTGTAATTCTAATTTTAATTGTAATTGTATGTAAAATATTTGTAAAATTTTAATTGTATTAATGTGAAATGATTTTATTAAAATTTGTAAATTTGTAAATTTGTAAATTTTAAATAATTGTAAAATAATAAATCTAAAATAATATGAATTATTGTAACATAATAAAGTTTAGAAAATAATGCAAATAAATTCATGTACTTTAGAATTATCATCATTTTATCATGATCTTAGATACAAAAAAGAACTAATTTATAAAATACAACATTGTTTTTGAGATCAACATAATTGCAAATTATCAAGTGAATTATTGATTTTAACGTTAACACAATGCAAATTACCAATTAATTAAAAACACATATTATAATGTTTCGAAAAACTCATCTTAAAAAGTATAAATATTGATGAAATAACACATATACCATATCACTCTCAGTTCTCATGATCACCCTCATTATCTTCCAACTCGCATGGCATGATAACACTATTGTTTTCAAAAATATGTTTTGATCTAGGGTCATGTGTCAATACGAACCACCAATCCCTATCTAACACATCTGGGTAAAAAAACACCTGGTTGTAGTGTTTGGGGAAAACATAGGGCTTCTTAGCTTCATCCCGCATCTTTCTAGAGTTGATACATATCAGCCTACTATCGCGATATTCCTTTACATTATTCTGATCAAAGGTGTCCCACCACTTGCACCTAAAAATAACACATTGGAAAGAAGAGAAATCAACTTCAATGATCTCTTTTATATTTCCGACGTAACCTAACATCCCTTGTACTAGGTTTTGATCACAGTGGCTAGATCGACTAGATTGATCGAACTCGACTTCCACTCCACTGTCTTGTGTGATGTTTCCAGCATCAGCATTTTTTGTACAAAAATGGTGTTCATATGCCCACATAGATGGGAACAAATGCACCTATTATAAAAAAATTAAAAAAATCAATGTCATGTGTCTTATAATAACCCAACAGTTAAAATAAGAAATATAGATGTCTTATAAGTTTCAAATTTACATATAAATTAAAAATATTATTACCGAGTTGTTGCACCCAATCCCTACGTTTAGTGCATCCTCTTCAGCATGTGGATAATGAACGGTAGCACCGTATTTCTCTCTGACTTGGTCAACAACCCAACTGTTGGGGCATATTTTTGGCATATTTTCTTTTAAATGATCGGGATAAGGCACACTTCTTCCATTCAACCATCTGAATTCTTTCCTGTCACTATCCCATTTCATCCTCTCTTGTTCTTACAATGTGACCCACGGTTGTGTCGCTTCAGAATTGTAAAGAACAAATTTATTGATTGCTTCAATTTCAGCATTCACTGATGAAATCAAACCAACATTATATAGTACTTAGAGATCAAAATATACATTATATCGAATTTCAACATGAATATTACTTACTTTTTGTAAATTTGAAAAATTATAAGTCGCTTACTCTTTATCAAGCGCTTTTTTCCTCTCATTTGGACCAACTCCCCTTCTCTTTTGTATTCATCCTTTCATTGTCCCAAATCACCGCACCTGGTCTGTTATCGATTTGCTTGATGTACTCACTGGCATAATAGAAAAACTCATACGATATGTACCCCTCTACCATAGACCCCTTGGGTTTTTCCCTTTGTCGAATAAAACCTTTCAATTTCTTCATGTACCTCTCTAAGAAGAACATCCAATGACAAGAAATCACCCCAACTAATTCAACCTCATCTACTAGGTGAATTAGAAGATGAACCTATAAGCCCATGAAACTCGTCGACTGTTCCTTCTCAAACATACAAACAATCTCAACTATCTCTTGACGTCACCGTAGAATGCTAGCCACGTGAATATCCTTTGACATGATCCAATGTACAAATGCAGATAATTTAGATATGGCACATCCTAGGTCTTGAGGGAATTCATGTTTCACACAACCACGCATGAACAAAGGATAAAGACACTGTAAAGTTATAAACATGTGCAATAATATACAAAATTAGTTATGTTTTATGATCCCCGCATGGGATAAAATTTATTAATATAACAGATAATAAAATCATGCTTTTGACATTAAGTGTACTATTAGAATATTCAAATGGTCATGCGATTTAAACCCCGACAAATGGTCATCCATGGTGAAGCAGTGCCATAGTGAAGACCCATATGAAGTTGGCACCCTCACACCCATTATAACTTCCTTTGCCAAAGAAATATCATATTTTTTTAAAATCCATGGGACATCAGCTTCTTTTAAAAACCATGAATTAGAGGGACCAGTGCCTGCCTCTGATCCCGTACTTTCTAATCATCTTGGCCAATGTTTCTTTTTAGTTTTTGAAGTAATAAGATCTTTCCTAATAGCCAATGCCTCACTTTGTTTCGATGATATGTGCCTCCATAAAGAATATGAAACATTTTTAAATATATGCATGGGATCTAATAAGTGGGTAATCTTAAGATGCTCCCAATATGGGAGGTCATAAAAGATAGATTTCATTTTCATCCCAATGGGAAATTTCTCAACATAGGTGTCGAAGAAATCTGGATCATCAAACATAGCCTCCCCATTTGAATCGAACATTTCTATGAACTCCTTCTCCTTCTCTCTCTCATATGCTCTAAGCCATTCAGCTGGTGTTATTATTGCAGGCCTTTGGGTTATCTCTCATTTACCATTGAAAGCGGATGTTGCTCTTCTGTAAGGGTGTTCTTCTGGTAGGAATACCCTGGAGCAATCATAAACTGGATTTCGTAGGTCCTTGGACCATCTAGTTTTCAGAGAATTTCCACAACATTTACATCCAAAATACCCTTTTGTTACAAGACCTGCGAGATTATATTTGTATACATTAATTAATATGCATGGCATGTTAAAGAATATCATGAAGATCAGAATAAATATTACAATGAATTAAATAAATAATATGTGAAAGAATATTGTTATGTATATAAACAAATCAATAAATTAAACATGTAAGTTACTAGAGAAAACTCCAAAGCCTGGATAATCATGTGTCGTGTAAGCACATATGCCATACAACGTAAAACTCCTCTCTGCTGCATTGGATCTTGATTCAACGTATACATTTATCCCATCCCATAATTCCTTCAATTCATCTACTAGTGGTTTTAAGTAGACATCCATATTCTTCACTTGTCTTCTACCAGGGACTATGAGAGCCAACATAAGATGTTCATTCTTCATGGAAAACCATGGGAGGATATTGTTATTGATCACTACTATAGGCCAAAAATAATAGTTGGCATTCTAGAGGGAATATGGGTTGACGCCATCCATGGCTATGTTGAGTCATAGACTTCGTACTTCATCGTTGAATTTTTCGGGCCATGTATCCTCTATATGCTTTATGGCTATTGCATTAGTTGGGATTCACATAACTCCCAACTCACTTCTGTGTGAGGCATGCCATCCTTGCATCATAGCTAATTATTTGCAACGAAAGAGCATTTGAATCCTTGGGATTATAGGCATGTGCCTCAATATCTTAAAAGGAGGACTAGTACGTGATTTACCCTTCTTTTTTTATTTATCATACCTGTTATGCCCAAATTTCGGACACATCTCTTTGTCTGCATATTCTCCTCTATATAGAATACAATCATTTGGACATGCATGATATGATATGCACTCAACACCCAACATTTTCAACAATTTCTTTGCCTCTTCGCAGCTACCGAGCAAGACATTATCACTTGGAAGAACCTTATCTTTGAATAACCTGTAGTTGGTGATCATGGAAAAATATTTTAATAAATGTACATTAATGTGGATATAATTATTTACGTTCATAAAATTTACCATTTGTAATGTTCATTGCAGTGTACTGATTATATTTTAAATTTATATAAGGGAGTACTTTATGGTAACTTACCTCAAAAGTTCTGAGAAACATGTATTCGACAAGCCAAACTTTTCTTTCAAGTTGTACAATAACATCGTTGTCCCCAACTGGGTAGACTTTGACTGACCACCAGGTCCAAAGAGAGGGGTGGTGGAAGCAAATTTAAGGCTTTCGAAAAAGGTGTCAGCGATATGAGCATCATCCCCTAGCTGATCATCATTTTGGAATGCATCTAACAACATTGTCTCTATGGCAGTCGTATCCCTTAAGTAATCATCCATACCAACCTCTATTTGATTGCCTCCATTGCCATCTTGTGAAGAACTACTATTGTTGTAGTCATTCCTAATTGGTGAATCTGGACGTAGCGGGAATTGAATCGGTGGTTGATTCAACCATTCTTGGTATCGTTCCTCTCTGATTTTTTCTCTTAATTCAATCTTCTCTCGATTTGACATTTTTGTGGGTTGCAACAAAAGATGGTAGGTAGGTCATTCATCATCACTAGAATCCTAATAATTTTAAAAAAAATATTTGAACATGATTAATACGAAATATATGATATTAATTGGTAACCACGTTGACAATATTGCATGATTATAAATTGGTTTTATGTTGAAATAATTACATATTAATCAATATATATACCAAAAAAATTATAATTATTACTATCATTATCCCGAGATTGTAGCTAGAAGATGCAATATTGTTACAGTTAGCAGGGTGAAGCGGATGTCCATTTTCATCTACCAAATGCGGCTTGCGGTATGCAGCTCCTGATAAGAACTTCTGAAGTTTTGGAGCATTTTGAATATCTTGTGCATCTGAACTCGACGTTGAATCTGCATGAACCTGCAAATTTGTATACATTATAAATTTAATTAAGCTGTGCATGATTGACTGCATGGATAAAAACATAAATTCAATTAGAGAGTGAAAATATAAATAAAATTTGAAGTAAATATTACATCTCGAGATGGATAAGGAGAACTCTGCGATGGACTTTGAGAAATATTATGGAACGAGCTGGATTTTGAAGAATTGTCCATTTGATATAATTATGATATTTTCTCCCTGTGTTTCAGCAAAACAACAATAAATTTTGGTGCACACACCTAAATTTAATTTCAGTGCCTAATGTACAGATCATCACATTGGTGCGTTTTTTGGTAATGGGAACTGGTGCCGTTTTATACCCATATGCACCGATGCGGTTCGATTAAGGGAGACACCGGTGATTTGCAGGAGATTTGCAAGAGACATACCTAGAGAAAATAGAGCACGAGAGCAGTGTGGAGCAGGGAAATACGTTCGAACAGAAGTATTCAAAAAATCAGAATTCCAAACCTCTGGTGATTCAAACCCTGTAGCATAGAATTTCAAACGATCTTGTGAATAAATTTTTTGTTTTTGTTTTTGTTTTTTTGCTGTAAAAGAAAAAAATCAAAGTTTATTGTTTTTTTTTTTAACTTTTTCTGCAGTAAAAGAACAAAATCAAAGTTTATTGTTTTTTTTTTTTAATTTTTCTTTAGTTTTCAGAAACAAAATTTAAAAAAAATCTATTTTTAGAAACAAACCCTAGATTATTTTTTATTCTGCCCTTTCTTCTCCATATTTCTGTGATTTCATAATTAGGGCTTTTGAATTTAGATTTATAGGGTTTGTATATTTGTAAGACATCGAACCCATGGGATGACTTGCATAGTCGAATCTCAATCCATGTCGGCCCTTATGTGAATTTAAAAAAAAAAAAAAAAATTCCTTGATGCGCCCTGCATAATCTAGTGCACCAGTGCTCTCTATTATACCAGTGCACTGCAAAAGTACAATGATAAAATTAAAAAATAAATAAATAAATAAATAAATAAATAAATAAATAAATATATATATATATATATATATATATATATATATATATATATATATATATATATATATATATATATATATATATATATCAGTGCGCCATATGTAAAATATGGCACCGGTGCACTATTTCATTATGGCACACAACGAACATGTTGTTTCACACAAAAAAATCCATTTTAGAAACAAACCCTACATTCTTCTTGTTTCTGCCCTTTCTTCTCCCTCTTTCTGTGATTTCAGAATTATGACTTTTTAATTTATATTTATAGGGTTTGTATTGCTAAATATAAGCCTAAGACATCCAACCCATCGGACGACTTGCATAGTCGGATCCCAATCCATGTCGGCCCTTGTGTAAATTTATAGATTTTTTTTTTTTCAATCGGTGTACCCTGCATAACTTAGCGCACCGATGTGCCTTATTATCCCAGTGCACCGCGAAAGTATTGTGTAAAAAAAACAAAAGCAAAAAAAAAAATATTTTTTCTCAATGCGCCATTTGTAAAATATGTCGCGAGTGCGCTATTTCACTATGGCGCACCGCAAATGTTCTGTTTTGCAAAAAAAAATACACTTTCAAAAAATACAAACCCTACATTCTTTTTGTTTCTGCCCTTTCTTCTCCCTCTTTCTGTGATTTCAGAATTAGGGCTTTTCAATTTATATTTATAGGGTTTTTATTGCTAAATATAGACCTAATACATCCAACCGACGAGATGATTTGCATAGTCAGATCCCAATCCATGTCGTCCCTTGCATGAATTTAAAAAAAAAAAAAAAGATTTTTTTTTTTCATCGGTGCGCCCAGCGTAACCTAGCGCACTGGTGCTCAGTATTGTACAAGCGCATTGTGAAAGTAATGTGATAAAAAATTAAAAACTATTTTTTTTTTATCAGTGCGCCATATGTAAAATATGACACCTGTTTATGCTACAAAAACTAACAGTGGACGATTTTTATTAATTTATCATGGTTAATTGATGCAGAGGTTGAGATGTAACGCACCGATGCTCCTTGTTAACATAGAGCACCGTACGGTCTATTATATTGTTTGTGCAGTGCGTTTATAAGACCCCCACGCACCGGCATCAGTGCGTACACCGTGAATGACGCACCAGTCTCTTGAGATTTTTTTTTTACCTAAAAATTTGACAATTTATTTATAAATATATTAATGAATGATATGGTACAGGTTTGAGATTGATAAAGAAATGACTGACAAGAGATCAAGTACAAAAAATACTGATAACACATCAAGAAAAGAAAAAAAGCAAGTTCTTTGTAAATTCTTTACAAAAAAATATTATTTTTGAACTATATGTAAGTTTAAATAATATGTATTTTTTACTGTGTATCATGCAGAGCCACAAAATGATGAAGCTCGATAATATTATTTCTAATCTAGGACCAAAAGAGTGTAAAATCTTGATGGAAAAATTGCAAAAGAATGAATCAGGTGAATGAAAAATACTATCGATCCAATATGAATTTCTTTTTTTAATATTCATTAATAATATAATTAAAATTATTAGATAGCATGTGTCAAACAGTCTGTTAATTCACAGCTGTTTAATTTTCTACAGGGACCAACAACTCAGAAAAGAAATATTCTTCTAAGAAAAGAAAAAAATAGAACATGCAAATGAAAATGAATTGCTCCTTAGCTCATCTGGAGTGGTGCTGGAGGTTAACGAAAGGGGGAAAATATTTTACAAAAGTTTGAGGGATCTTGTGGAACGAATGTATAGACGTTCTTTCCACTTACAATACAAAAACCAATCCAATGATTCCAAGAACCAAATTTTATCTAAACTACAAGAAGAGTTTCCAGAGAACTGGTCAACGAGACACATCAAACTTTTAATAGAAAAAACGTAGACCAACAAAAAAAAAGGAATGAAAAAATAATATTCCTTTAAATGTTTGTCTAGAATTATTTATAAATATCACTTTTGTTATATTTACTTTTCATATATCAATATAAAAATTAAATAGTTTATTGTCATGTTACATTTTCAGGAAGATTATGAAAATCTCAAAATATGAACGAGTTGATATCAGAAATATGCCAGCATGAATGTCAAAAAATGTGTACAAGGAGATGGTCAAAGAAATGGAAAAAATTGCATCGCAGGAGAAGCCTTTTCAACAACAACATGCTTCAAATGTAATATGTAATCATTGAATATTTCGATCATTAGGTACAATAAATAAACAATCCAGCATTAATTATTAATTTTAAAGTATTTTCTTGCAGAAAAGAAAAGAAAATGGAACCCATTCAGCGCATAAAACAGGACGACAAGGAAGAAAAGGGTTGATATCTAAGTTTGTGAGTAATTGTTACTTCCTTATAACAACTTAACTAGATTTCATTTTTGTATTTTTTAAGTTGTTTTACAAAAATCATCATTGAATGTCTTCAAACGGTGCTAACATACAAGAGAAGAACCATCGAGGAGGAATTGATTGAAATTGGGTTAAATATGGGTTGTGAGTATATGTTGGCATATCGAACTTAATTGTGGAGATTTGTAAGCATCTATCGATCTTGTTTTACTTAGCTTCGTCTATAATTAATAGAGCAAAAAAATCTTTTATATTAAATATATGATTTTCTGTAAGGGTATAAAACTGCCGGGGAAACAAAGTATAGGTATTGCGAAAAATAAAATCTTGAAAGATGACATGTTACATCGTTTTGAAAGAATGTGTATAGTTTATGAGTCAATTGTCGCAATGGTACACCATTTCTTTTTAATTTACATTGATGTATATTATTTAATATGGAAATTTTCATTATTCTCACCAATGTATATACACTCATTACAATTTATTTTTATGCTTGTAGATGGAAGGTGAAGAAGAAGAAGAAAACAATCAACACCGTGAACAAAACATTCCTGAAAATAACCCAAGTCATGGAAGTAGCTCTAGCAGTGACAACAGTTCAAGCGAAGAATGATGATCACTATGTTTGGATATCAAAGCAAGGCATTGTATTTTTGGAAATATTATCCTATGAAATTAGACATTTTGTTTAATGTAATGGACATAATATCCCAATTGAAAGACAAAGGGATACCAATAACTGTCCCATTTTGTATGACAAAATATGTCTTTTATCTATATATATATATATATATATATATATATATATATATATATATATATATATATACGTTTTAATTTATTCTATTGCATTCTCCATTTTCACTATGAAATATAACACCACTGATTAAATATTATAATGAAGAGATGTGAAATTTGATGATAATATGATATAAAAAATTAATCCAAACATCACATTCAAATGCACTAATAAAAATTTAATTGATATGAATGTTGTTATAAGATATATATGTGTCGAATTTTGATGAACAATGGATTTTAAAAAATCAAATAATTATGATATGATATGACAAATTAATCCAAACATCACATTCAAATGCATTAATAAAAATTTAATTAATATGAATATTGTTATAAGATGTGTCGACTTTTGATGAATAATGAATTTTAAAAAATCACAATAATTGCACTGTCACAGGTCGATGTTTCTAAACAATAAAAAATTTAAACCGATGCATGTCGGTTACTGTACACCGATGCATTTATATTCTTAAGCACACCGGTGCGTTTCTACGACCTCTGGGCACCGCAAAAATACCGATACCAATTATAAATATCAGTTGATCCAGATTTTATGCAGGAACACAACAGAATACACATATAGCCATAAACACAGAGTTGCATCGGAAATAATGCTTCATTTTATTAATAAAACAAATGAATGAAATAAATAGCTAGGGCACTGGTAGGCGTATCTCTGAGAAGAGATGTGGCAGCTACAGGCCTCTGAACTATGTTACAATGATACATAATGGAAATGAGTGAGTGAGGTCACTGGTAGCATATCTCTGAGAAAAGATGTGTCGGCTACATGCCTCCCCACTGTGTTACAGAACTAAAATAATGGGAACCAACAAGCTAAGGTATTGGTAGCACTTATCTCTGAGAAGAGATGTGTCGGCTACCAACCCCTGAACTATGTTAAAATGAGGCTCAAGGGCATATTTATTGTTGAGAAACAATGTAAAACTCGAAACGTCCAAAAACCTAACTCTAGGAGATGAAGCGCAAAAACTATGGGTCCCGTTTGGGTAAATTAGTGTTTTAACTTCCCGAGGACGTAATTTTGGCATTTGATCTCCATTTGACGCACTCAATAGCTCGTTAGAAAGATCTATCCGAGGAATACAAATTTTGAGTCGTTTAGGGCCTCAAAATGGCTATGGAAGTTCAGGACTCAAAAAAAATGCTAAAAATAGTAAGTTGTGTTGGAACTTACAAACTGAAAGAACTGACGGTGGGGGTTCAAATGGAATCGGTGGGTGGCCACCAATATCCACCTGGATCATTAAGTCCCCAAAACGGTTCCAAGAGTGCAGGAATCGAAAACCTGCTAAAAATAGTAAATTGTGCTGATAGTGAAGACTGAAAGAATTGATGCTACGAGTCCAAATGGAATAGGTAGGTGGCCACTGATATCCACCTGGATCATTCCTCCCTCCTTAGGAAGAAATGGTCTCCATTGCAGTAAGTTCCTCCTTGGGGGGGAATTCTGCTGAACTTGGTATTGGATTTGTCCAGGATGTCGCGGACCTGTTGGCAGACGTGTTAGATGTAGATGTGTTGTTGATGGGAAGCCGTTGAAGGATATGGGCAAAGTTATCCCTCATCGTGTTCCTCTGTTTCTCGAGGGCCTCCTCGAGCAAGATTTTGATAGGATCTCCTGCTCCCTCGTCTTTCTTTCCTTTCGCCATGAGGGGTCGTCGGGGTTGTGAGGTTGAACTCTTATACCCTGGCCATGTTGGGGACATGAAAAGAAAAGTAGAGAAAGAGCAGACCACTCTGATACCACTGATCCGGATTTTATGCAGGAACGCAACAGAATACACATATAGCCATAAACATAGAGAAGCAACATAAACAATGCTTCATTTTATTAATAAAACAAATGATTGAAATAAATAGCTAGGGCGCTGGCAGGCGTGTCTTTGAGAAGAGATGTGGTAGCTATAGGCCTTTGAACTGTGTTACAATTATACATAATGGAAATGAGCAAGCGAGGGCACTGGTAGGATATCTCTAAGAAGAGATGTGTCGGCTGCAGGCCTCTCCACTGTGTTACAGAACTGAAATAATAGGAACAAACAAGCTAGGGCATTGGTAGCGCTTATCTCTGAGAAGAGATGTATTGGCTACCAACCCCTGAACTATGTTACAATGAGGCTTGAAGGCCTATTTATTGTTGAAAAACAATGTAAAACCTGAAACGCCCAAAAACCGAACCCTAGGAGATGAAGCGCCAAAATTATGGGTCCCATTTGGGTAAATTGGTGTTTCAACTTCTCAGGGACATAACTTTGGCATCCGATCTCTATTTGATGCGCTCAATAGCTCATTAGAAATATCTATCCAAGGACTACAACTTTTGAGTGTTTTTCCCAAAAAATGTCATTTAGGGCCTCAAAACAGCTCCGAAATTTCAAGACCCAAAAAATTGCTAAAAATAGTAAGTTGTGCTGGAACTTACAAACCAAAAGAACTGATGGTGGGGGTTCAAATGGAATCAATGGGTGGCCACCAATATCCACTTGGATCGTTAAGTCCCCAAAATATATTTGGGAGTGCAGGACCCAAAAACCTGCTAAAAATAGTAAGTTGTGCTGACAGTGAAGACTGAATGATGTTGCAGGTCCAAATGGAATAGGTAGGTGGCCACCGATATCCACCTGGATCATCGGTGCATTTGTTTGATACTGGGCACTGGTGCGTTTATGTGTTTATAAGCACCGGTGAATTTGTACGACCTATGGGCACCAGACAATTACTGATACCAATTATAAATCTTGGTGCAGTTGTGTGATACTGCACACCGGTGTGTTTATGTGTCTATACGCACCGGTGCATTTGTATGACCTATTGGTAATGCACGAATACCAATAACAATTATAAATCTCGGTGCATTTATGTGATACTGCGCACCGGTGCGTTTCTATAAGTCTACGCACTCGTGCATTGATACAACCTATGGGCACCGCACAAATCCCAAGACCAATTAGAACGAGCCCGTGTTTTGTATCACCAACACTACCCCCGATGCGGATTTATACCTTAACAACCCGGTGCATTCTCCTTCGACTGCCCCAGGGCACCTTCTACATGTACGCACTGGTGCGTTAAATCCAAAGTAGTGCACCGATGAAAAAAACATCCGTAATAACCTCCGGCCGCCCATTTTTTTTAGTTGTGTTGAATTTCCGTTAAAAGCTCTGCCAAAACCTCCGTAACCATAAATAAATGTTGTAGCAAATGTTTTTTTTGACAATTTTAGCCAATTTTATAACACTAAAAACCTCTTTTATAACCTCCGCTAGAGGGTCTTTTCCTTGTAGTGCCATCAGGGATTTCCTACACTCTTTTTTTTCTCGAAAGTGAGTGGGCATGTAAAAATTTCTGATTATGGAAGTTTGGTTCATTTCTATAATAGTAAATGAAGTTTTTATCCAATAATTATATTTTGTGGAGCTTACCAGATTAAGTTTCATTAGATTCCACATCGTACAGAGTCCTTCTGATGCTACTCTCGAGGTTACTGACTCCAAGTTGGTTTTTATCCAAATATTATTATGGGATGAGTTTAGCGTATACTCATCCATCTTTGTCTCATATAGAAGAGTAATGAATGGATTTTATTTTTTGATAAGGGATTTAACTTCCCTTAATCTTTTTCCTTTTCCAAGTCCCCTACAGTTCCAGGAGATTATATTCATTAATCACTTTTTTGGATTGTCAGCCCTCGTGTTAGGGCCCATGGTGTTTCCTTCCCCCCTCCCCCAGCCCCCACCTCATTTATTACCAGCACCCGCTAGTTGACGAGGGATAGTATGTTGGAACCCCAGTTATTTGTCTTTTTTTATCTTTTTCTGCCTGATTTCTTGGTTTGTCTTTCTCCCTGATATTTTTCCTTCCCCCCCTAACTTCTTTGTCTTGGTGTTTTCAAGGAGCTCTTTTGCGGAGCTTGGAGTTTCTGAAGTACCAAGGCCTTCCTTTGATGATTGGAAGCCTTCATCTACATCCTCCTCTTCCAAAGACTCATCAGAACTACTAGCAATATCCAGACTGGACTCGCCTTCCTGTGACAATTGGGAGCATGGGTCATGAGGCCAACCAGATTCATGAGGATCGCCAACAAGCTTTAGCGAAGGGGGGAGGAGCAGCATCAATATTGTGGGCAGAGCCCAAAACATCGAAGGGGTTATTTCGACTCTGAATCGGATCCCCAACTGACTCCATGCCCGAGGGGGGAGGTCGGGAAGAACCTGCACCTTGGGGTACTGAGGGGACCCTGGGGGCTGCCAGACTGTTATGGATGTTGCAAGTTTTTCCTTCTTTTTACTAGATTCCATTGATATTTTTGGTCACCACCGGACTTGTCCGAGACTTCCTAGGTTTTGGAGTAGTTTTTGGAAAACTACCCGTACTCGTGGCACAACTTACATTTGAAGGGCAGTTGATCGTATTCCACCTCCTGCACATGCGACCAACTATCCATGCAAAGGGAAACAACGACAAGAAGACCTTTTTCCAGGTCCACTTCCACACAAATCCGAGCATAGGGGGAGAGGCCATATTTAGGCTTTGAGAAGTCAATATACTTACCCAAGGAGTTACCAATCAACCTGGAAATCACACCATTCCAACAATGTATGTGGAGGTAGGGTAGATTCACCCAAATTGGAACTAAGGAAGGAACATCACTCTCAGGATTAAAACTCGGGCTCCAATATAGCCCCTGGGAACCCATGAAGTATGGACCACTATGGAAAAACAGGTCATGATCTAGCTTGTTTTCAAAATAAAAGTTATAGAAGCCTTTTCCATAGAAGGAGGAGATAACTGCTCCTTTGATGAGCGGCGTCGAGTTCTTCTCCACCCATAATTTTACCATTCTGGGGGAAGGCAAAAGGCCCATGAACTGAATAATGAACCCCCTATCCATAAGCTGAAGAGTGCGGGAGCGTGCTTGAGGTACACATATCTCAATCTTTGGGATCTCCTCTGTGCGCTTAACAAATTTAGATGCCCCTTGCTTAATAAACCGTGGAGCAACAACCACCAATGAACTAGATTGCAATTATAGATAGAACTAACCATATGCTTGAAAGAAATCAGTTAGAAAGTAAAAACCATAGTTATCTTTTAACTTTTCTCACAAATTAAACCACTTTCATGGAAGAAAGCATTATTGTTATACTAGTGGTTTGATTTCCCAAACTAGCCAATACACCGCTAATATTGCAAATCTTTTCAAAATAAAATAATACAAACACACCGATATATATATATATATATATATATATATATATATATATATATATATATATATATATGGTTTTAAGTTATAGTTATTTATTTATTTTCTAATTCAAAATGTATTGTTTATATCTATTTTTTGGATTCAACTGAGTTAAGTCATTTATCTATGACCAATTTTTCATGATTTTTTAATAGTTTCGGGAGGTCACCCATCCGAGAACTCCTCTGGCTCAAGAGCACTTAACTATAGAGTTTTCCCCACAATCAAGCCCACTTAGCTTGCTATCCCCCATTTGCATAACCTTGGCAAGTTTTGTGCCTCATGAATCATTCAAGTAGAGCTCCTTTTACTCTTTATATTTTCAATAGTGCATTATATTAAGTATCTATTTTTACATTTTGATTTTTAATAATCATTTATTTCTTTTATTAAGTAAATAATATTCTTATTTAATTTTTCTAATTAATAGTGGGGCTATATTATTTTTTAATAAAAAAATAACTTTTTTTATTATCTTTTATTAAGGTAAATAATAATATTATTTATTTTTTCTAATATTTTATTAGTTTTAATAGAAAATAATTTTTTTTGGGATAATAACTTATTTAAATAATTTAAATAAATAAATAAAAACTTTAAGGTGGGTCTAGCTTACCTAACTATGGTTAATTTGATTTAAAAAATATAATAAAATTTATATTATATTAAATTAATAAATAAAAAATAAACAATTATAGTAATTTAATATTATTTTTAGGTAATAGATAGGAAATGGTCATTATAATGTTGTATAATAGGAATATTTTTTAAATTCAAATAATTTTAAATTATTATTATTTTTACTTAAATAATTTATGAAATAATAAAAAAATTTATTTTATTTCAAATTAATAAATAAATAAAGTAATTAAAATAATTTAATATTACTTTAAATTAATAAAATGAAAAAAATCATTATAATAAAATATTATTTAAATTTAATTAATTTTATTTTTATTATTTTTAATTTTTTTATAAATTAAAAATCTTTATTTAAAATAGAAATAAAATAAAATAATTTTTTTTTCAAAATTCAAACATAAGCCATAAGACTTTATAATATAGAAACCTTTAGTTGAACTAACTAATGTAGTTAATCATCTTATCCTAAAGATAAATCACATGAGTGGATTCGAAACCTAAATCAAATCTTAATAATTAATATAATTAATCAAAAAATATTATCTAACGAAAACTTTATAAATTTCAAACTTGGTTATTCATATAACACAGCGTTGAAAACCATTCACATTTATGTGGAAAGGAGTTCACAAATATCTATAATGGATAAAATCAATTCTTCTCAAATCAACCTTTATTAAAATGTCAACAAAATAAGCATTGAGATGTTGCTAGGGAGATTTATTACTGACCATAGCATTTCAAAGAGCACTTTTATTAAAATACTAACGAAATAAGCATCGAGGTGCTGCTTGAAAGATTTATTACAAACCATATCACTCCAATGGTCAAACTTAGTTAACCAGACTTCCTTGAACATAAATAATGTTTACGGGAAAATGAAAAAAACCTATCTTTTTAACACAAAACCATAAATTAATGTAAACTACATACATTTACATATACAGGCGTGCTTGAACCAGGAAAAAAAATGACCTTGCTCTAATTTATGAATAGAATTCATATGATGATGCATCCTTGATAATGCTTCTGAGGCCACCAATAGACGACACAAGCATGAGTAGAACTCCCAAGATAATACATATCTGCACAAGGAAAACATATCGAATATTTTGTTTAAATTATTTATAAATAAAATGAAAATGATATAACTTTTTTTAAAATAATAATAAATTAAATTATCTTATATTAAAAATTTTAAAATGGTTTTAGAATATTTTATAAAAAAAATTTAATATAATTCTTACCTCAAGTATAAAATAAATATTAGATTTAAGATTTTTGTGATTTATAATTAGATAAATGTTTTTAGGATTAATCATACCATAATGATTTGATCAAAATTTCAAGTCAAGTAATGTGATTCATTCTCATAACAAGGTAGATAAACCACATTAATTGGTTCGAAACTCAACCAAATCATTAGATTAATCTAAAAGACATTTATCTGAAATAAATATTTTTGAATATTTACAATTAATCAATAAACATAATCAATATGCTTTTAAGCAATCCAAATCCATATAAATATAAATTAGATCCCAAAAATAATTGAATTATATTGGTTAATATATATATATATATATAAAGGTGATAAAAAAATTAACTTAAAACTTATTGTATATTGATCTAAATATAAGTAGTCATTTCCTAACAAAGTTGAGATTTTTGTTTTTTGTTTTTTGGCAATAATTGTAAGAGATTTGTATTTAAAAAGGTTGTGTTTAAACTAAACTAAACAAAACATCCATGTCAAGGAAATGGTTCTTACCTTTATACAATTGAGATGATATTATCATTGTTAGTAGTTCAATGTGCTCAAAGTTTCTTTTAAACATATACAAGTATGAATAAATAGCAAATATAAGATAATGTAAAATCAAAACATGTACGTAAATATGTATTGGTGCCTATTTCTTATCATTATAGTTTGGGGTATTGGAGTTGACTATGGTTGCTCATTCTTCTTTCAAATCTTGAATGGTTGTTATTGGATTTTTCATTTCTAATTTGCTTTGGTCTTAAGGGGGATTTTTTGATCTGGATTTGATTGTTATATTGTTTTATATCGATCTCAATGCTTTCAAAGTGGAAAAAGTGGAAGAATTAGCTCACATGACCATTTTTACAAGTGGGACCTTGTTTGGCAAATTGGGGTCTAAAATATTCCGAGAGCCTTTTGAGGCATCACTTTTTTTTCTTCTTCTACATGTAGATGTCTTTCCAACAACGCAATAATCACCTAAATCAGAGTCTGTATGCAAAAGTTTTGCCACTAGGAATTTGACCTTCGTGTTCTCACCACCATAATTCAAGAGCCACATCAACCCTCATTATTCATGGAAAAGGCTCTAACCATGTAATCATGATGAAGAAGACTCTAGAAGAGTCTATATTGTAACTCTGGTTAAGAGTTGAGAGAGTCAAACTTAACCACTAGTAGGCTATTTGACTATGTTATAACGAGATCACTAGGAGAAAAAAAGGTTCCATTCTTTTCAAGTGAAATTTGTTCCATAGAAAATCAAACTAGCCAAGAGGGATAGGGAGTGAGCATACAAAGAGGATTTGTGCAATTTAATAGCCCACGGGCCACAGGCCTTAATTCCGTGTACTCACAACTATTTTCTATTCAAAGAAAGAGAAAAGAGTGAACTCACCTTCTAGCTGGGTTTTCTCTCGAAAGGGTTTCCAGGGATATATCTTATATCAAATTTGGTTTGTGAGTTTTTATTTCTCTATTCTCTATTTTATGCATAAATTTTAATTTGCATGCATGCACAATAAACAATAATCTAAATATCAAGAAATCTAAAGAGGGACAAACCCTAATAGTGTATATTTTCAAAATTTTAAGTTTAGTTTTATCAGATATGCTGTGACAAACTGTTCATTGGAATATCCAAGATAGTTTATGAATCATTGTTACATAAATTAAGTTGTATTTCTTGAAGCTTTTGTTCCACTTCTAGTTTCCTGCATGCTTTACCCAAAAATTCCAAAGTTGAGAGCTTGGTATATGTTCTATGTTCTAAGGGGGAACCTTCATCTTGGATGGTGGGAGGGTAAGTGAATCTTCTCATTTGGAGGAGGTCTTTCCTTCATAGGAGAATACTTCTTTTGACGAGGAGTTTCTTTCATTAGAGTTGTTTTTTTTCTTCCTATAATAGGAATAACCACAGTTAGTTTACGATTGGTTTTCTTGAGAGAATGTAGAGGGATCCTTACTAACCAATTGATGTTCTTATGGTCCATCCAACCAAGTGTATTTTCTTGGTCAATCTCTGATATTTATATGCTTCAGGTGCTTGGGACATTAGGACACAATGTTCCATGTTTCATAGCAAGCTCCGTATTGAAAGAATTTCATAAACCAACTTTTGGGCCCAAACATAATCTTTGGCTACCAAGTTGATTTCTATTGGAAAACATTTATTGAAGTCCATATCAATGCCTATATATGCATAAGTAGTTATGCATATGTATTATGTCTCCTCAATTTTGAATTGGAATTTTCCTCACACATTCCCAATGCAACTAAGAGAGTCATACCCCCCAAAATTAAGAGAGAGCTTAGAAAGATCCAAAGCCAGTGTAATATTCCCTTTCATTGATATGGTCAAAATGGACAAAATTTTCCCAAGGTATTTGCCCCTAGCTTTTTCCTTCATTTTTTGGGAAAATTAATAAAATAAAGACATATAAAATGTCTATGGATCCTTGATCCATATCTTTGACTTCATGAATGTATACAAAATTGCATATAAAAGAGTGTATATAACCAAGTAATTTAAACACATGAAAGAAGCATAAATCATAAAAAAACATGAGATCAAAGACACAAGACAATTTGATTACGAAGTTCACCTGCTGTGGACTGCATCTCCGGACCTTGCTCAATGTGGGGAGGCATCTTTCATTAAATTAGTAGTAGAAATAAATTACAAGAAATTTTACAAAATAATACCTTATACCTCCATTTCCGGGGATGGACTGAAAATGGAGACCTCTATTGGAGAAACAGGTTTCACGGTTGGATTCTTGGTGAAAAATCATGTAAAATTGACTATAAATTTACCTTGTTCTAACATTGGCACTTCTGGACCCCAAAGGAATCTTCTTAGCGTAAAAAGAGATAACCTTTTCAGGGTTCCACCCCCTTGGACTGCTCTTGATTCCGCACTGGACCCTATCTGTTCCTCCGTTGTTTCGTTGGGAAAATGATTTAAGGTTTAAATAAAAAACGTCGACAAACCTACCAACGTTGGCCTGTTGGTGGCGGTGGCATTAGGATAGAAGGGGATCGGGTTGAAAACCCGTCTCACCCCAAAGTTGAAGTGGAATTATTTTTTTAACACATGGAAGTTCATTTCGTTGGAGCAACGGTTTATTGACCATTGAACGATGTGTTATGGCATGCCATTTGGGGCAACCCGATTTGCGGTTCGGCCCACCAAGCCAGGCATAATCGATCTCTACTGTAATATATATGACTTGATTTGTTGGGCGAGTCCGTCAAGGGTCACCCACACACCATATAATTATAATATATGTCATTGCCATATGATTCAGCGGGCCCAGGTATCCCGGTGGTTCGACCCATATTCGTTTTATATTTTAATAATAACATTGTCATTGGGGGGTGGCGGGGGTGGCTACTAAATTTAATATTTTTTTATTTTTATAATAATAATGGTTAAAATTTCGGATCTGATTTTTAAGGGTCACTAGGCGAATTAAAGAGATGACAAATTCGTTTGTTTTGATGGTTGTATTATGTGCGTTGAGACTCTTCCAAATTTTTGCCTTGATAGTGACTACCACTTGGCCTAGTTTGAACGAAACTTTGACCGCTATAACTTGAGCATATGAGATCGGATTTGAGTGTCGTTCATGCCATTGGAATCAGGACAACGAGAAATATGATCTGGTACTAGTTTCAATTCAATATGAGGACTTTGATCTTTGAGCTATTTCAAGGCCACTTCTATTTCTAGAGCCACCTAGATCAAGCCTATAAAAATGGAAATGAGTTAAGCATTTGGAGAATTTTGAGTTTGTCTATCTTATTATGTTTTCTTGAGAACTTAGCATGACTAGTTCCAGTTTGATCCTGGGACGAAAACCCCACAATGATCTTTGTTGGGTGGATCCATCTAGGATTAAAAAGTGTGCTTTAGTGTCTTAGATTAATCTTAGATTAATCGTTGATGAGTAGCCATACATGCCATTGGTACAGGCTTCAATATGACTTGTATGGGAATGCATTTTGTTTTCATCAATTAATATAAATAAGAGGCAACATTTTCAAATCCCTTTAGAGTTCTTATTCTTGTTGAAAGTTTATTTAATCAAAACACTAAAATGTGTTAGATTTGTTAAATTTTTTTACATTTGGGATATTACAATGGTATCAAAGCTTGTTCTCCTGCTAGCCTGATGGTTTATTATAAATCAATTTTGGGAAAGATGAGGGTCTAAGAGAAACTAATATTCGTTGATCCTCCACAATCACCGTTATCTAGAATTTTAATAGTTTCAGTGGCTCTCTGCAACCACCCTAATTGGCTTGTAATTATTAAAAAAAAATGAGGGTTCAAGTTGCCATTGTGATTACCATTTTTTCAAGTAATTTTGAAAACCATATTATCGCCGAAAAAAATTATGAAGAAGCTAAAAAAATGTTATTTTTTCCAAATTATTTATTTTGAAGGGGCAAAATTTTTATGTTGGCCAAATTACATTTTAAGGTTTTATTTGAGGCCACTTATTTTTTCTAAGTCGGGAGTAACTGTTCTTCTGAAAAAAGGATTGACAACAAAAGCTATTCCTATAAAGGCCAAATTATTCATTGGAATTCAAGAAGACATTTTAGAGGAGGCCATATTAAAAGGGGGGCCAAATATTTATCTTAATCTTCCAAGGGCTCAATTATTATTTTGAAACTCTGTGAGGAAGGGATCAATTAATTATTAGTCTTCGAAGGACACAATTATTCCAAATTCGTGAGCATAGAATAAAATATCAAACCATTAATTCAAATGACAACCCAAGGACTATTCGATTTACCCTTGTAGAGGCCAAACATTTGAAATTGAAGAAGACTAATTTAACAGAAAAGCGGAGTTGGAGGGCTATTCTCTCAGTGGATTTACTGAGGCACATTACATTAGGAGATTTCATGATTAAATCTCTGAAGACTTGTATTAAGCCACTAGAGGGGCTGATTATAGTCACATTCTTTACTCTCAAGGTTATTCGAAGTTGAATCTAGGGCAAAATGAATTTTTTGAGGCCAATAGAAATCCTTGTGAAAATCGTATGGCATCGGCTATGAAGGTTGAAATTGTCTCAGAAAAGGGCCAAGTGTATCTTTAATTGAAGGGTAAACCCATCCGTTGCTGAAGATTGAGATTCATTAGCTGAATTTGTATTGTGCATCAAAAGAGGATCCAATTTCCTCCTTGCTACAAGGGACTTGAAGATTTCTATTGTGGCATCATCCGTCCCATAAAATTAGGGACTTTAAAGCTGAGATCAAATCACATAAGAAAATTCTTAGAACCCTTGAAGAGTGAGAGATTGATTTTAGAATTTTTTATTTCCACTTCCAAGTTAATTTCACATAATTGAATTTGTCTCACTAAATTACCTAGTAGAGTGCTCCAGATTTGAAGCCTAATATTCCAAGAGGGAAGATAAAATTTATTCTTGGGAGAGAACCAAATTATTTCCTCAAAGAAGGTTGATTTGAGGAGAAGTTACCAAGGCTGAATATCAGTATTTTCTAGAATCGGAAGCCAAATTAAATAACTAACTTTGGAATTCGATTCTTCTATCCCGAGGATCGAATTGTTTCTCCATAAGTTGATTCAGTAATCTATTGGGAGGATGAATCCCAAAGGACAAATTTTCTGCCAAAAATTCTAGAATCGAATCACCTTCCTTCGTTGTGGAGCAAAGCCATTCTTATTTTGGAAGCCAAATTAAATAACTAACTTTGGAGTTCAATTCTGCTATCTCAAGGATCGAATTGTTTCTCCATAAGTTGATTCACTAATATATTGGGAGGACGAATCTTGAAGGACAAATTTTCTGCAAAAAATTCTAGAATCGAATCACCTTCCTTTGTTGTGGAGCAAAGCCATTTTTTGGCTATTGTGTTTTTGGATTTCAGAGGAACAAATTATATATATATATATATATATATATATATATATAACAGGGGGTTAATACTTGATAAGGGGTCAGGATATCTGTGCTTATATTTTTGAGCAATTACATCCCAAAAGAAGAGCCAAGTTCCCACTTAAAAGAGGATTTGATTGTTGGACATGTTTTAAGGTGGGACCAAGTTGCATTGATAGAGGAGGATGGTATTCACTCCTTGTCTAGTCATTGAATCATTAGAGAACTTTTGAGGTCTAAAATGGGCCTCCTAAGAAAAATGTACAACTAAAATAATTTTTATAAGAACCAATAGGATTGAAGATGATGATGTCAACCATGGGGGGTGATTCATCATTTTTGGGGTAAAAAAGTAAAAATATTAAAAATAATAAAACTAGTTTTTCAACTTGTATTTTCAACTTATATCCCTAAGGTTTTACTCAAATTTCGAGCGGGAGTACTCATTGGATGCAAAATTTAATTTCTCATCCAAGGAGTACCCACGTTGCATACATTCGATGGACCCTGCTAAACGAAAAATGAGAAATACATGAAAAATGTGATTGCAATAACTTTTTTTCATGTATCACAATTTTTTCATGTAACATGGTCCAACGAGTGTTCCCGCTCGAAATTTGAGTAAACCCATAGGGAGATAAGTTGAAAATACGAGTTAAAAAGTAGTTTTTTATTTTTTCCCTCTAAAATTTGATAATCTAATCTAATCTTAATTTATTATTTCCATGGTTATTTTATAATTTCCTTAGGAGACCCATTTTAGACCTCAAAATTCCCCTAATGGCATCTTTCACTGGGAACCGAATTAAACCTATGGGGGTCGATTTTCCTCTATTCAATGTGATTGAGCTTCATTTATTCGTTGATTGTGTATCAAGAGGAATATAACATCGATTGTTTCAGAGTCGAGTGGGCTTCTTGAGTGTTGAGATAACTACCACATTCATCTATGATACTTCTTTGCTTATATTACAACTATTATACAAAGATTTCTAAGCCCGGGAATAAAGTTATCGACACTAAGTCAAAGGAAACACTCATTGTCACCACGTTGGAGTTTACATGAGAAAAAGATCCAATTTTGAGTTACTTAGAAATACCTGCCTCTATATCGTTTCCAAATGTATCTACAAATCAAATAAGTTTCGAGTATTCTTAGAAGCACCCGAAGCATTTTAGAGGGTCGAGAGCCTATCATGCACAACAATTTGAGTTATGTACATTCAAGGGGCATAATTCATCACTGAAGCTATTGCATAGGGATCGATTTGCAGAGACTATCTTTCTAGTTATTATTGTAGAAGGATATTTCTATTGCAGGGGTTTATTGCAAGAGCTCATTATTTACAAGAGGAATATTTAAGGATTTATTATTGTTTTGTTTATTGAAGGAAATCTCTACAATAATTTATTATCTCTAGAAAATATTTTTTACTTCCAAATCTTGTTATAGGAGGTCGAATTTAAGGCTTTAATTATTTGCAGGAGAATTTCTTCTACGTCGGCTATTGTTACATTAGGTTATTATTATTTCTGCTATTATTTGCAAGTGTTAAATTTCCTTATGGAGGTTGAAGAATTATCATTTTTTTTTACTGAAAATTCAAGCCTACTATAGATCGGTTTGTCAAAGGGGTGTAAATTGATTTTATCAAAGAAAACATAGGAGATCCATTGATGCCAAACCATAATGTCATCATTTTATTTTTTGAAATGCCACGAGAATCAACATAGTAATACATCAGTTGATTCTCTGGGCTACAATAATTTTGTGGATAAAAAATGGAAACAACTTACAGATCAAAAGAAAGAGTAGAACAATAGGCCTTTCTCTCAAAAGGTCCATGTTATCCTTTAGTAGTCAAAGGATATATGAAAGAAAAATTTAAAAAGCAAGTGTCTCTTCACACTTGGATCTGAATTGCAATGAATAAAGTCAATCATATACCTTCATAAGTTGGAGGAATTAGACACATGTTTGTCTGAGGTGAGGCAACCAGAATGGAAGAAACTTGTTTGGGCTCTAAAGCCATCCATGCTTGCACTAATACAACCCAAACTCTGGGAGCATCCTTATGAAGAGGTCAGGCTCACATTTTCCTCTTGTCTCAGCATGATCATAGCTTTAACATTATCACTACCACCTAACAATAATGATATCATGAGGGATATATTGAAGTTGATAGTAGAAACCCTTCAAGGGTTAAACAACATCATGCTTCCTACCTTTCAGAAGTGGCACAAATTTCTAGAAATCATCGCAGAGTTCAACTTTGGCACATTCATGTTGAATCTAGAATGTGACAACTTGATCTTTCAGTTGCTCAAAATTTTTTATACTAGCATTACATCAGCTCTTCCAGGCCATGTAAAAATTAAGCATGCAAAATATTGTGTCCATGTTATTAGAAGGATATCTTGATATCTGCCAGATACTAAGATCCAAATTGTTTACCATTTTCAGGAAAGAACCAATGGTATCACCAGTCGCCTATGATCTAGTTGAGAAGTTGGTCAAGAAAAACATAAAATTTCTCAGAAGGATGTTGACCAAGAAGAACCTGACAAGGATTGATGGAGGAAGAAAGATCAAAGGAAGTAAAGCCTGCAACAAGAATGAACTAAGAAGGAGAGGATTGTGCTTTATGTGAAATGGACCTTGGGCACCTTAGCATTCATGCCCAGGTGACAAGAAGGGGGCAAAAAGGGAAGAACATTTATAGAATTCTTCAGATCATTCGTCTATAGTTGGTTTCATTGGTTTTTAGGAGAAAACCCATGAAGGATCCGAGCAATCAAGTTCAGATGGTGAGCAACAACACAATGTTATTCAGAGAGACTTGTAGTACAAGCCTATGATAATCAACAATCTTAACAAGCACTTAGAAGTACACCGGGAAAGAAATAAGGAAATCCTTCTTAACGATGTCGTAAACTCTTATACAGTTGAGTCCATAGATATCCAAGAGGGAATCCATGAATACTATGAGCAATCAAGTGTAGATAATAATCCACTAATGCATCCATGTTTGACAACCATAGAGGATGAACAACAAATTGTCCCCACGGGTGGAGAAGGCAAGGGAGAAGACATTCAAGGAAACTCAAGTGAGGAGCCTATAGTAGTGAACCGACATGATGAACATGCTAATGAGGGGAAACATGACAAACCTAGTATGTAGGATGAGCCATTTCTAGAGAGTCGGCCAAAGGCTCAAGTTGAAGTTACGATAGTTGGGCATCTAGTGCAGACATATGTAGAGACATTTAGTAGGGCACCAAAATTTCCAGGAGAGGATTTTCAGGAAAATATTAAGCATTTCAAGACAAACCTTATAATGTTGAAGTAGAGGAGCCTCTAGTCTAAGGCAATGTCTTACAGGAGAACAAGAAAATTGAAGAGCTCATAAGAGTATGTGTCGAGTAAAAATTCAAGTTGTCTAGTGTTGAGGAATGATTTGAGTCCCTCACAAGGTAGCAAGAGGAGTATAGTTGGGAGTTTTAGAGCAACCCTCTACAATAGTACATAGATAGGGCTTGCAACACTACCAACCCACCTTTATACATTGAGGAGAGAAGGGCAAAGTCCTCCAAATGGATCATGTTGGGTGATCAGGGGCATTGAGCAACACCAACATAGTAGATTTATTCCAGTTCAGTTATTCATGCATTAGATCCTTCCCACAGGATGGATTGGTGAGAGATTATAAGTTGGAACTCAATTGATGGGATGCTTCATACGAGGATAATCTTAGCCAAGGAGATGTTATAGCTTGAGTCCTTAGGCAAAGACATTGATGGAGGATCGAGATGGTATCATAACCCACATGTCCCAAGACTTAGGTGACATTAGGATCTAGGTGGATATATTGAGGGAAAGATTGGTTGGAGGATTTTTTGGGATCCAGGTATCGAATTATCCATTCATGATCATTTAGCATGGAGGCATGGGATAACACACTCATTTGTGTGGGATCCTACTATCAATGTACAAATGCTTTTGTTGTGGATAGAAGTGGATTTTTGGGTTATGACTTTGAAATCATCTACAAAAAAGGGAAGCTAAATGTTGTTGCAGATGCACTCTCAAGAAATGATGAGGATGTGGGTGCATTTATTTGTGCTATTTCTATTATCCAACTAGATTGGATAATCGAAGCAAGGGAGGAATGGAAGAATGGCGAAGAAGTGCGAACACTCATTCAAAAGTTGCAGCAAGATCCCAATACATCTGATACATTTAGTTGGAAAAATGATTCCTTATGGTACAAAGATCACTTATATCTTTGTAAGAATTCCTATCTAAAACAAAAGATTCTTTTCGAATTGCACACTTCTCCCTTAGGAGGACACTCGAGATTATTAAAAACTTACCACAGGGTAAAGAAAGAATTATTTTGGGATGGCCTTAAATTTGATATTCAAAAGTTTGTGGCATAATGTTTGGTTTGCTAGCATCGGGTCTTCTACAACCTTTATCCATTTCAAGTCAACGTTGGGATGAGGTTTCAACGAATTTTATCACAAGTTTACCTAAGTCCGAAGGAAAGAGTGTCATCATGGTGGTAGTTAATAAACTTACCAAGTATGTACAGTTTTGTGCATTATCCCATCTATTTAAAGTGAGTACAGTTGCTACTACATTTATAGAAACAATTCAAAAGCTACATGGAAACCCAAAGATTATTGAAAGCGACAAAGATCCCATTTTCATTGGAATTATTTGGACAAAATTATTTTCTTGTTTGGGTACTCAACTAGCTCATAGCTCATCTTATCATCCTCAATCCGTTGGAAAAATTGAGATAGTGAACAAATGCTTGGAAGGATATCTTCGTTGCTTTGTATTTGATAAACAAACACAATGGGTCGAGTGGTTACCTCTAGCTAAATGGTGGTATAACACTTCCTTCCACACTGCAACAAAAATTACCCCACTTATGGCACTTTATGGATATCATCCACCATCCATCACATCATCTTTAAGAGAACATTCTAAGGTTCAAGCAGTGGAAGATCACATCGAGCATCAACAACAAGTTCTCCAACTCTTAAAGGATACCTAAATTTGTCACATAATTGAATGAAACTACAGGGATATCAACATCACAATGATAGAAGTTTTGATGTAGGAGACTAGGTATTTTTATGGCTACAACCAATGCCCCTCAAGCAAGCTAAGAAGGATAATAAATTATAGCCAAAATACTACGGTCCTTACAAGGTGTTGCAAAAGATTGGTACTATGGCATACAAATTATGCTTCCTACATCTTCCCGAGTGCACCCAGTTTTCCATGTTTCATGCTTAAAGAAGGTTATAGGTGACCAAATTTCAGTTCAATCAATATTGCCAAAACTTGATGAGGAAAGAAAAATCATATTGGAACCTGAAGCAGTTATGGAAACAAGAACTTGACAGCTACGAAATCAATCAATTTCAGAGTATCTCATCAAGTGGAAATAATTATATATTGTTTTAGTTGTTTTGCTAGTTTTATATTTTTAATAATATATTTTATTTTAGTTTAACTTTTTTTTATTAATTAAAACTTTATCATTTAGTTAATTTATTTTTAATAAAATATATTAAATAATATTATTTCCATCCCTATTATCATTATAAAATTATTCAAAAAAATTTGAAAGGAAGTTTTGGAAGACTAACCCAATTGATGATCCACGACAAGCCAAATATCTTGGGCTTTTTAATGGCCAACCACATAATGCAAGGCAACTGCAACATGACATTCCCAAGAATGCAGATTTAGCATAAGAGATTCACAATTCTGGGGTTTATACAATAGTAGAACGAATTTAGATAAATATAGTACCCTTCATTGAGCTCGACAAACAAATATTAGAATTTAGATAAATACAATGTACAGTGTGCACCTTTCAGTTTTGGGAAACAATATGCATGGTAAACTATGAGAACAGTAAGAAGCTTGGGTTGCTGAGTTACTCACAAAGTAGGTTGTTGGAGCAAAAGCAAATCCTCCAAAGAAACCAAGCAGATCCCCAAAGAAAGGCAACGTGAGGCCAATAAAACAAGTGAATGCTGCCAATAAGAAAGGCAAAGGAGTGTTAGAAAATAATAGTTGCAACAGTACACTAAAGCCTATGTGTTGTACCAATTGAATGTGCTGTACCAATTGAACGAACCATCAATAGTTTTTCATTGTAATTTCATACTTGGAAGGGGCAAATAAGGCATTAGAACCGATCAGACTTACCAACGTAGGAAGATCGAGCTATGATGCGAAGTGGCAATCCAGGAGGTAAGTGCCATTTCTTGACCAGAATAGTTTCAATCATATCAAATACCGGCATGGCATATATCTGCGAAGTGCACACAAGAAGATTTTGAGTATCACATAGCATGACTATAAGGTATCACAACATGATGGCCAAAAAATATGAAATTCCATGAATTATGTTATATTAGTGTAAAGACATTTCAAACTTTTTTTTTTGGGGGAGAGGGGATTGCAGATTTTAAAATGTATAGAAAATTCTATAGACATGAGCAAGTCAATAGTTTATCTTGATTATAGATTTCAAAATATTCTAGAAATTCAGACATAAGAGTGAAGTCAAATTATTGACTTTTCTTATTTATGTCGAATTTCTTAAATATTTCAAAATCTGCAATCTAATTACACTCAAATTTAAAGGAACAAAACTAACTCTAAGAAGTTTAACTTTTCTATAGTGCAATAACTCTATAATCAAAAAAATTTATAGCTTTTGATGAATATTTATCAAATTTTTTTTTTTTTTTTGAAAATCATAAGTTTCAAAATATTATAAAAATTCTAAAATCATGAGCGAATTTAAACTATTAACTTAACTAATATCTATAAAATTCCCATATATTTCAAAACCTGCCATCCAATTAAAATTGCACTCAAATTTTAAAAAGGAGAACCAACTTTCCTCACATACCATAACTTAACTCTATACTAGATTTGAACCTACATACCGTAGCTATATACTCAAAAAGACTTGAACCTACGGCACTCTGTGCCAACCCCTCAATGATTTACTGATTTGAGTTTATTTTATTTTATTTATGATTGTTGATATTAAACAAACAAAACTTACACAAATAAAGGAACAGGGAAAGGCTAAAGGCTTAGAAATATACTTGATAACTTCCAATGACATGGACAACCACCATAAGATTTGCCATTGCAATAAGCCAGGTGGGCTTCTCGAGTGTGATAAGGATATTGTCTTCGACGTTTTGTCCAAAGGCCCAATAGCCAACTAACGCAACAGGAAAGTAACAGAGAGCAACTACTATATATGCCACAACTACACCCCTCCACATTGGGATCTTCGATGGCTTCTCAGGATGCGTAGGAATGGTGGCTTGAATTTCCAGAACCACGTTGTGTCCAGCATATGCAAATGCGACCTGTCCCAGCGCGTTAAACACACCGAAGACATGGTTACTTACGGTGGTATCTCTATAACCATAGGTTACATCAGGGTCTTTACCTTTATGAACAGAAGCTCCCCAAGCAATAGTGGAATAGCTGCACAAAGCAACAACACCCACATTTCAATAAATTAAATTAACATTTGAGTAGAACAAGTGAAAAGGAAAATTAACATAGATTTATGTGTACAGACATATAAGAACCACACAGAAGTAACAAACATCTTCTCTTATTCAAGCTGTGAGCCACCTCTGTCTCTCCTTTCTTTCTTTTCTGTTGGACATGTTTTGTATATGAATAAATGTAATATAAAACAAAAAACACATGGAAGTAACAAACATCTCCCCCTACATAGGCTCTAGATCAGCTCTGTGTAATATACCTATACTAACAAACAAAGAAACCCCACGAGAAATCTCCCAGTTGTCATCCCTCCAGTTATACATGCCACGGCTTAGCGAGAGTAGAGCAGGAATACACACCAATAGAAGCAATAGGGAACTTGCCCCTCACCCGATCTTTTTGGGTTTTGAAAGCCCAAAAGTGTAGATTAACCAATGTCTCAGCTCCTGCACATTCAACAGTCACAGCACTGTGCGCAAGGACAGATACAAACATTCTTGGGTAGAAAAGAAAAATACAGAGATAGCGGCTACAGATCAGCAAATATTAAAACGGAGGAAGAATATCAGCCCAGCAATGAATTTCATCAGGCAACATAATTGTGACATCTGGTATCTGTTGTAAAAGAATGTGTCATGGAGCGCTAGAAGGGTTAGTGTTGTCTCCAGACAGAGAAAAAACTCATGCGGGAGATTTGCATCTGAAGCATACAGGCGTGTGACAAGAACATGAGGAAGTGTAGCAAACATCCAAAAAGGCAACCTGCATACTAGTGGTGTAGACAGGCAACACGAACAAATTGTTGAGATGAATGAGTTATGAAGGTTGTATCCAAGGTTTAAAATATAGGGAAATTAGAGGACAAACAAAAGGAACACCATACGCCAGAGCAGGCATGTATGACTTAATACAAGCAGATCATAATTTTTTTGCAGATATTACATGCAGACCACAATCTGGGTGATTCTGTTGGAGTTTACACGGGACTGCAAAAGCAACTAGGTCAGAGGATGAGCATAGACAAAAATTCATTGTTGTTCCTAAACAGAGGCATATGTAAAAGGAATACAGAACCTATTGCATACCATTTAAAGTTGTATGGCAAGGTCAAGTAACCATATTAAACATTGAAATTCAACTATCCTTCATTGTTTATCCGCTCACACAATTAGAGGCAAATATAAAAATTAGAAGAAAAAGTTATGCAACTCTGTAATACCAGCCCCAAAACATAACAAACTAGAAACTTGGTACCACGATATAACCAGCTTAGTTTCCAATATAAGATTTCACGATAAAAGATAAGCCGCATTTTAATGTGTTTTATGCATTTTGCATGTTTTATACTACACATTTGATTCAGCATTGATTGCTGCACAGCAGAGCATACGGCTGGGAGTCTCAGATCCCATATAAGAACAAGAAATTATGTTTGCATACCCTCGGGAAACAGCACCAGTTGGTCTCAGGTACAATGGAATCTTCCTGTATATTTTGCTTTATATAATTGTTTCTACGCCCAGCAGCTAATTACCTTCAAATCCAGAACCATGTCCATGCCACAACCCAGATTGTTTTGCCTGTAGATGGTTTTGGTCAGCCCGGCCAGACTGCAATGAGGCATCGTTTCACTAGTGGGGTCGAAATCCACCACAGTTTAGGTACTAATTGGTAGCCATAAAGGAGAATCTAAGAGTCGGCTCACGACAAAAGCAAGAATATCTGAGAGGAGAAACTACATCTGGGGGCTCTACAACCAAAATTATTTGCTTAGAATAGTTCACAAATTGGAGCACTCGATGCCCTGCTTCATTTCTCCAGTATACATGGAGTGCTTGTTCTATGTTGGCCGCATTCAAAGGTCAATCGATGATAAGAAAATTATAAAAGCATGTATAAACAGAACATTAAAAGGGAACCTTTCCACAGCACATTCTGGGGCTTTTCTAGCTTTATCGTTGGTTTAATATCTTTGGCAGAGACATGTTTTTTAAATTTCTGAATAACCATTCCAACTGCTCTTTGGAATGACTTACTGAAGTCTTCCTGGCAACTATTTTCAGAAAAAATGACCCCAGAGCTCCTAGCATTTCCAAAGGCCGACTCTGATCAAGTTTCTATACGAAGTCCAGTCAGAGACCAAGGCTCCGTAGACCATCTGGCTTTCCTTTTAGAAATAACTTAATTCCTTCCGGCACAGTCAACTTAGAGAACAAGACTCTGTATACCATCTTGCTTTCTCTTCAGGCAATAACTTAATTAATTAGAGAACGAAGCTCTGTAGACAATCTTGCTTTCTCTAGGCAATAAACTGATTCTATACACGAAAATTAAGGTTTTATATAGTAAATTCTTGTTTCTTGCACAATCATATCAGAGAACAAGGCTCTGAGAATCGTTTAACCTATATTCAAAATGTATCCTAATCTATGCCAGAGGATTGAGGATTTATATAGTGGAGAGAAAATTCATGATACAAGATAATTGAGAATGAGAATACGGATACGGATACGAAGTTTTTATTTCCTGCACAATTATATCGGAGAACAAGACTCTAAAAATAGACTAACTTACATTCAAAGCTTATTGTAGTCTGCAATTTGTTACATTAATAGTTATTATAACGGTTCAAAATAAAAGGAAAACAAGGATTCAGACAAACCCGAAACTATGTTGAAATACAACCATGTACATCACCAAATAAACTTAAACTTACCTTAGAGACATGACTGCTGCTGCAAGTGAAATCCCTGCTACTGAATTGAAATTTGGCAACTGCGCGAGGAAAAAATGAGCGGAGCCAAAGATGACAATCCAATAAGACTGTCTGATCTTTTTGCAGGAGGAGCAAACCAAATCATGAAACTTCATCAGTGATTTGCCACCTGTGACCATGTAAACTATATCCACACCCACTTCCACTATCAATTGTTGAGGAACGACAATCCATAGACCCAGTTTCTCCCCAAATGCATGTTGCCCAAGCTCATGATACCGATCAAAGCGCTTCCCTGGAACCATTTCATGCATCTCCACCATCTGCCAGAGTGTGTATAAAGTAATTGTCCATGAAAGCACCAGAACTGTCACACCTGGTCCCCTGAACATCAAACAGAAAAATAATAACAGTTATCACCTATGAAAATCATATGGGTATAGATTTATCTTAACCCTGTTTTATAAAGAGAAGAAAAGGATTAAAAATAACTAGAGGTGAGAAGCTCATTCCCGGTTAACGTCAATTTATGCTCTATATAGTTTATATATAGGACTTGTCTTATGTCGGTAGGGGTGTTACAGGAAGACAGGGCATACACAAAGCACATTATGTGGGTAGGTGTGTTACAGGAATACAGGGTACACACAAAGCACGTTGTGTGGGTAGGGGTGTTACAAGGAAGACAGGGCACACACAAAGCACATTATGTGGGTAGGGGTGTTACAGGAATACAAGACAGGGCACATACAAAGCACATTATGTGGGTAGGGGTGTTACAGGAATACAGGGCACACACAAAGCACGTTGTGTGGGTAGGAGTGTTACAGGAAGACAGGGCACAAACAAAACACATTTCAACATGCATCCGCTGTGAAGTCCCCTACCTTGTCCTTTGCCTAATTAATATATACACATGCATAGTTGTCTGTACAGAGAAGAATTGTGTGTATAAACATGCATACCAATGTTTACACATCCAACCAGATCTTATAGGCAAGGCACAAGAGATATGATAGATCAAAATTGAACTTACCATCCTAGCCATGTCATTGCAGAAGGCAAGCCGAGGACTCCAGCACCAACCATTGCGGTGACATTGTGAAATGATGAATACCACCATTTTGCATTTCGAGAAGATGTTACAGGGAGCCAATCATCGGGGTTTGCGATTTTCTCTGTGGCTCTATTCGTCTGCAAGGAAAAAAAATAGAAAACCAGCGGATTCACTTTAGAATATATTTCACCCCATCATCAAGAATTGCATGGTTATTTTTGTCAAATGGAAGGATTTTAAATACTCTGCTTTCAAACTCGGCGAGTTTAAAGTCATCATGTTTTTTTGTTTGACTCCATTGACTTAAGAGTGGCTACAAGCAGCAAAGTTCAAATTTCTCTGAACTTTTCCTGAATCATAATGACTTTGAATATCAATGAACTTCTCCTCGGTAAGAATCAGAAGAAAAATGTGTACTTAAAAAAAGACAAAAGACTACCACAGATTGCTGCAGACTAATTTAAGGTATTTTGACGACTAATTTGACAGAACGACCAAGAAACGACACATAAAAATGCAAACAGAGCTTTCCATGACACAGAAAAGCAAAGCACATATCATATTTTAACGCTGCAAATCTTGATAAATATGAAACAGGAAAAACGCTGAAGCAATCATCCTAGACGCGACTGAAGACTGTAACAAGCTGGACCCACCCTTTTGACCTCTATGCATGGCAATTAAACAATGGGCATGGAAAAACTTGCCTCTCTTTCATTCGTGGTTGCCATTTTAAAGGCTGCAGAGCTTCTTATCAACCCTAGATCAGGATTATCAGAAACTTCTAATCAGCTATAACTCTCCAGGAATGAAGAGAAACTGAAAACTTCAGCCAGAATCTCAACCCTGAGAGAATCTTTGCGCATGTGATCGAGAGAATGGTGAAATTCTCCCCCCTGAATCTCCAAGATATTGATGAATTAAGATACTTAACAGAGAGATTCTTTTCGCATGTAGTCGAGAGAATGGTGAAATTCTCCCCCTTGAATCTCCAAGATATTGATGAATTAAGATACTTAACAGAGAGATTCCTTCCGCATGTGATCGAGAGAGTGGTGAAATTCTCCCCCCCGCTGAATCTTCAAAGATATTGATGAATTAAGTAATGGGGTATATGATCTGGACGACGAACTTATTCAACGGACATTCGACATGAACTTAACACTTGATTTCCCCATATAGAATGCTGGATCATGGGATCCCGGCATCAAAGATAGAGTACTCCCTTCCAGATCGAGTGGTAATCGAAGAATCAACAGGGATTACAGGTTGTCTTCATTTAAAGGGTCAAGGTTTTTATGGAATATTTTACTCTAATTTGAACATTTTGCTCTATTAATTTGCAATGTTTTTTGTTTTTTTAACGTAATATTCAAATATTGAATTTCCAAAATAGTAAGTATTTTAGGTTTTAATTTAATTTAGAAATTTTGATTTTGGTATGTTTTTAGTTTATTTAAATATTCATTTTTAAAAATAATTAATAATTTTTGTTTGAATTAATTTGCGACATTTTGAGTTCTGTTATATGCACTTTTCTTCTAATATTGAAAAATTTACAATATTGATGTTATAAATAACAGAAACATCAAAATATGATTTCAAATTTACAACATTGATGTTACAAATAACAGAAACATCAAAATATGATTTTTTTAATCAGAGATATAATCAAAATATGATTTTTTTAAACTATATATATATATATTTTAATTTAGTAACATTAGTTTATATATATATATTTTTAAATTTAGTAATATTAGTCAATATTATGTTTATATGGTAATATCTAATTTCAACACTTCTAATTATTGATTTGACAATAATCATCCTATCTACTAAAAAAATATTTCAATATATTATTTTCTTTCTAATTTTGTGAATGCTTAAAAATGAAAAATAAATCAATTTAATTCTTGAAAAGGATCACAAAGTGAGGTATGAAAGTTTAATATGTTAAAAAAAATTAAAATTTGTGATATAAGTAAACAATAATGAATGCTACTTTCTATTGGTATCTTTGGTGTAACTACTTAATTTTGTATTTTAAGTGCAGTCTTAAAATACAAGTCACAATTTTTGAAGGAATTAAGAAGAGTTCTTCATCATTACCACAACAATTCTCTTTTTCACTTTACATTAATTCTCCTTTGGCATGAGGTTGTAAACATTAGAATAGGTTCATAATAGTAATGCAATGGATGCTTAAGGTGATAAAAAACATAGCTTTAGCAACACGGATATTGTAGTATATGGAAATAAAGTGGAAATACAGTGGATGGAAGATAGAAACTATTGCCTATCCAATTTGGACAAATGAAAATAACAAAAACTGATAAAGATGAAAAGAAAAGAATAAAAAGGGGGAGTAAAAGTGTTGTTAAAAAGGGCAGTGGATGTGTTGTTACTACTGCAAAGTTTTACCTAACAAATACGATTACTAAAAAAAATATTTGTAGGTCTTTACAAAGGTGCTCTACTTATGCTTATGTTTAATAAATAAAGGGTGATCTTACTTCAAGAATGACAACATCATGCAACATTTTAAGGAATAACATAACATAAATGATTCAACTAGAGAGTAAAAACAATAAAACAAATTGAATAGGAAATACCTCATTCAACCTTCTTCTCCAATGACAAAACAACCTTCTTATGGAGTCCTTGTTACCTTTGGATTATTAATGTAATTTCCAATAACAAATATTCATCAATATGAGAGAAAATGGAAGGCAAACTACGTGGAAACCTTGCAATCACATTCACCTTTATAAGATATTCAACTTGGCTCAAAAGAGATATTATTTGTTAATCCGACCATAATTAACAATGAAGATTGCAAATCATTCTATAGATTGCAGTTCAATCTCCTTTACAATAAAATACTAATTAACAGTTTCTAGATCTACTTTATTCTCTACGAAAATATTAGAAAAAGATTAAGTTAAGTTAATATGCAATAAGATATTCAAAACAAAAATGACCAACACAATAATACCATAGTGCAATAATGATGAATGGAATGTTACATATATATCTCTTAAGAAAAACACCTCCTTGATTGAGGCATCTTTGACCATGTAATGTTACTTGTCTTCTTCTCCTTTGGAACACCCGACAAAGATGATCCTTGACAACTAAATCTAATCTAATATTAATAAATGTGAATTCAAACAATGCAGAGCACTTTGCAAGAGAAGAAATTATTCCCCCTTTAATCTAGGGCCATAACAATAAAATAATCCTCCAAAAAAATGAGTTCCTTAAATAGATGTGAAACATAATTTCACCGTCATCAATAATTGTGCCATGTTGCCAAATAAGGGAGAGCTTCACTATACCAAGGAATCAACCATGTATAAATGATAAAAATATACCAAAAATAGCCCAAAAATTAAGGCACTGATTTCAATGAACCAAGAAACCCTCAAAGAATGGAAAACATGGATAAATATGCAATCATTGATTATAGGTTTTGGCATTGACAGTCGTTGTCATGGTGAAGCAACTTTGATATGTTCGCCATTGGCATTGATTTATATGAAAATAATTGACTCTTCTCAATCCAAGGGAAAACAAAGTGGGACAACATAGAAGAATGTGGATAGTACCTAAATCAATGTGCATAATCACTCATAACAACACAAAATAATATGGTAATGAGTTGGAGTGACTGAAATAAATGTGAACCTAAAGTGAGATGCTCTTAAAGATAAGAATAAAATAATCCAAACCTTGCACCACCATGTGAAACTATGTAGCAAAAGAGGGGAAATTTAGGAAAGTGTGTCGATGTACAAGGGTTTGACTATATATAACCATAAAAGACCCCAAAGGATGAAGGCACTCTACGAAAGTGTAAACATGTAGAGCATTCCTCAATAAAACATCTCATCCACTCAATGAACCATCACAAATCTCAAGGTGCATAGTCCAATTAATACCATGCTAAATAATACAAACTCATAAGTTAATAGGTGCTTTTCTCTAATCTAAATCAAGATTAACATGAATGCACACTTGTCCAACAATAAGGCACTATCTTCAAATAAAAATCCAATAAAGAACCATAAGACTTAGGAAAACTCTTATTTGGTGGATTTCTTTCTGCATGCCATGTGCTTGTGGAACAATAATTATAAACACATATATAAGTGGACAACATCTCACTAAACACCTCATCACCCATAATGCTCAATAAATGTAAGTGTCACAGAGGGGATTTCCTAAGAGAGTGTGTGTACAAGTGTCATGGTCAATAATAAGTATATTGTTGTGATAGATGGAATGATGATGACACTAACATGATAATTCATAAACAAATGAATAATGCCAAAATAACGATCCATGGTATGTATATAGAACGACATAATTGCTCCAAACTAAATATCATTCAAATGCAACTTACTTGGACAAGGCTTTCACAATTCTCATGCGATATAAGGGGTAATAGGTTTTTTATATTGATATAAGCTCTTGATTTATAGGAATAAAAAAATCATAAAATTTATTTCCAATTTATTTGATTATAAAAGTAAAGTGATAAATCTATGAAAAAAGAAACAAACACAAAGTGATAAAACATAATAATTTAAATTTCAAATGCTATTAGATGATTATTTATTATTATTATTATTATTATTTAAATTGAAGCCATGAGAATTAGTAAATTATTAGAGTGTTTTGTTGGGTCTAAAATAAAACCTATTATTTGCCACTATAATCCCAAAAATATATCCAACAACACACAAACATGTAAACCAATATCTTGTAATTTAGTAAAAATCAAGGTGTCCCCAACACACCTAAATAAATTTCTATTTTTGAGACATCTATCCTTTTAACCTTATTACAAGGAGCCACCACTATAATAATAATAATAATAACCATCATTATAAAATCATATATAATTATAAATTATATATTTTCAATCAAACACGACACATCTTTTACGATAATAAACAAAAAAAACTATATAAAAAATAAAGAATATACCACATCCCAAACTTAACTTAAGCATCCAAGTAAAATATTCATACAAACAATCTTCAATTTAAAATTGGATAGTGAATTTGATTAAATTATCCCCAATTAATTATAAATAAAAACTCAAATTTAATAGAAATATAAAAAAATAATGGATGTGTAAAGCTAATGAAGCATTACTTTCGAGTAAATATGTTGATACAATTATTTTGTAGACTTGGTGGTCACCGATCTCAGGGACCGTAAACTATGAGGATTGTATAATATTTTATTTTTGTTGGTCTAACTAATGGGATTTGAACTTTGAATCCCATGTTTTACATGCTACTTTATAACAAGGAGATCACCAATTAAACTACATTTTGTGGGGAATTATTGTATAATATTAAATATAATATATATTTTTAATTATTATAATAATTACATTTTTAAAATTATATATATATATATATATATTATTATTTTATTTTTATTTTTTTGCAAAGTCGGATGCTATATTATATTCGAAAAAAGGGGAAGAAGATCTCCCAATTATATTCTGATGGTGATGAGGACAACCAAAGAGGGGTATGCAAACAAAATACCGAGCCTGCAAAGTGTCGACTATTAATACTGCATTACTGAATCAAGGTAAATTCTTACAAACTGCATAAGCATTAGTGCAAATTTAAAAGACATGAGCAAAAAAAGAAAGGGGAGGAATGAGGATTAGTCAATGTTGATTGGTCATCCAGTGGAGGCATCGGTGTTGTCTTGATTGTCATTTGGATTGGTGTTCCCTCACCAAAGATATAGAGGGGGCTAAAATTATCAATGCTATTTGGACATTACACCCAAATAAGTCTCCGGGACCGAATGGATTTTCCATTAGTTTTTATCGGACTTTTTGGGAAGTCATTTAAAAGGATCTTATCAAAATGATTCTGTGGGTACAAAGAAAGAATGATATCGATGGCTTCACAAACTCTACATTCCTTGATCTTATACCCAAAGAGAACCGTCCCTCTTCTTTCTCCAGATTTAGACCTATCTCCCTCTGCAACTCTTCGTACAAAATCATAACTAAAATCCTAGCTACCCACGTTAAACCCCATCTCCCAAACCTCATTTCTGAAAATCAAGGGGGCTTCATTTCCCAAAGACAAATTTCTGATTCTATACTCTTGGTTCAAGAAGCCATCCACTCGAGTATGATGAGATTTGAGAAAGAATTCATATTGAAACTTGATCTTTTTAATGTTTTTGATAGAGTGAGACATTCATTTCTCTTCTCTGTCCTTCAAAAAATGGGATTTGAATTTGAATTTATATCCCTTGTCAATGCCTACATCTCCAACCCTTGGATCACTCCTTTAGTCAATGGCAGGTTTGGGAAATTATTTCATTCTTCTCGTGGCCTCAGACAAGGCTGCCCTCTTTCTCCTTTTCTTTTCATCCTCATGGTAGAGTCCTTTAGCAGAGCCTTGGATCACAAGCGCAGAGTTGGCCTCATCACTGGTATCAAGTTCACCAACGGAGCTAAGAACATGAATCATTCCGAATTTGCTGATGACACCCTCTTGATGGGTGGAGCCACCAACATTATTGCTCAGGGATTCAAAACTATCCTTGACAAATTTATTCTTTATTCAGGAGGGAAGATAAGCAACCACAAAGGCTGCATCTATGGGTGGAATGCTACAAACAATACCATTCACAGTATTACACAAATATTCAGAGTCCCCTACAAGTTGAACTGGACCGATTTTAACTACCTTGGGATGCCTGTCAGTGTTGGACAAATTAAGACCGAGCTCTGGAACATCACAATTGACAAAATGAAAAAGAGAGTGCAGCAGTGGGGATCCTCCTGGCTTAATCTGGCTGGGTGCACAATCCTCCAAAATCTGTGCTCACTGCCTTGCCCTTGTATCACTTTTCCTTATATATATATATATATATATATATATATATATATTATTAAATAAATATTAATAATTAGTCAATTGGGGTTATTTCAAGTAGTTGGGAGGAAGGAATGGAATCTTCCCCACCCAGATTCAATTCTTGCAAGTGACATGGTAAATGTTGAAAATAGTGATAGTATATGTATATTCTTCATATGGAATATACAACCTTGTAGCTGTGAAAACAATTATTAATTATTAATTACATAATGTAGTATTATTTTAGAAAATTAATATTTTTTTTAATTCAATGTTATTATAGTAGAATTGAAAAAGCATTGAGATTATTTTTTCGATTTTGTTTATATTAAGTGGATACAACGTTTTTTTCCTGTGGCTAGATGGCCATATCTGGTGGGTCTCTGCCTTTGTTCCCACTGCATGCTCTAGATATTTCATTTTTCACAAATGGACTATGATATTAGAAGGTAGAGCATTCTTGTTTTGTTAAGAAGTAGGAAAAAATTTCAAAAGTCAAGGTTTGTGTGTCACAATCAAGAGCATGAGTCATGCAACAAGTTGAACATGGCCTGGTAAGCTAATTCATGGGAATTTGGCCCTCACTGCATTCTCTAAAGTTTCAGGTTGAAAAAATTGGAAACCCATGATCAGGGGTTATGTTACTTCAGTTGTATATGGAAAATATTTTTTACCTTCTCTTTTGAGAACAAAGATGATTATGACTTGATCTTTCAAAGCGAGCCTTACTTCATGGGGGCCTAAGGATTATATTTGGATCAATGAATCCCATATTTTAACCCTAAAAGTGATGTCCCGTATGTTTTCCATGTTTTGGTAAAGCATCCTTTTTTCCCTGCATTGTTGAAATGATGCTACTTTAATAAATATCAACGATGCACTTAGGAAATGCATTGATCGAGATGAGTCAACATAGGCGCTCTTTTCTTATGCAAGGATATCCATAGAGTTAGATCTAGATAAGGGATTATCAATGAAAATAACCCTAAATATGGATAGTTGGACCCATATTCAGGAGATTGACTACGATCATCTTCCTTTTAAATGTAAAGTTTTCCATGAATATGACCACTTTGCAAGAAACCACAAAATGAAGTAGGAGAAGAAACACAAATAATGGAATCAAGGAGAACAATGGAAACAACAAAAGAGGAGAAGAGTCCGAACTAAACAACAAAACAATACATTAAACCATCCAGATCATAATGGGAAGAAATGGAAAGGAACAACTTCCCCTAAGTGATCAACTCTAAGGAGAGGGGAAGGATATAATGAAGGATAAAATGAGCAAAATAATAGCTTCAAGGCTCTCAATTTGGTCTGAAGAAGGGGAAATTCTTGACACCAATGTACAAGAACATGTACATGAAATTGAGGACTAGGGCATGAGCCAGAGAAAAATGATGAATCCATGTAACCATTAGAAAATTATCCAATACCAAAGCAAAAAACAAAGAAATCTTCCTCGAATGAGCAACAATGCCTTTACCCTAAAAGCTCCAAAATGGGGCCTTCCTTTCCGAGCTTAATCGACGAGAAGTCAAAGGAAGAGAAGGAAAAATAATTAGAAAGGTTCTAACAAAACACTCGTCGACAGACCAATAGAGAGGTAAGGCATGAAAAAATAGAGAAGGATAAAGAACTGGGAACATAGGAAATATTAGATCCAAAACTAAAGGGATATATAAACGCCAGAAAAGGAGGAAACTCATCCCCTCAACAAGGGGGTACTCATACAACCAATAAGTAATGAGGGTCTTCTCCAGAAATTTTCGTGGATTGGGGTCAACAAGAAGGATGGAGGAAGTGAAATCTTTGATCAAGAAAGAGAGACCCTTAATGATCCTACTCCAGGAGAGAAAAAAAAATGGGGGATCAAGAGGTCCTCCAAAATTAACACAAGATTTGGAATGGTAGTGGGAATCTTTCTATTAGTACAAGAGGAGCTTTAGGTGGGATATCTAACATGTGGTCTCAATCTTCGCTCAGATTCCTAGATTCTAGTTCGACATAACATGGTTGGCTACTCGTTTTATACATATTCCTTCCAATCAAGTATGCTCCATTGTCAATATTTGCATGTCTATTCAATTAAGAGGAAAACATGAATGTTGGAATTCCTTAGTGGCCCTTGGGGACACACATTTTTTATTAGAATGCATATTGGGTGGTGACTTCAATACAACCTTTCTTCAGTGGGAGAAAAAGGGGGGATATCACATTCAAGATCAATTCCAATAACATTTAGAAGACTTTATCCATAAATTAAATTGGTTAGATATAAAGCCTTCCACTAACAAACTAACTTGGAGCATTAAGCAGATTGAATCGGGCGATATTACTACTCGGTTAGACAGATTTTTAATTTTAGATTCATTCTTATCCAAAAATATCTTGGTCATTTCCAGAATCCTAGCTTGGATCAACTCAAATCACAAGTCAATTTCTCTTGATATCTCAGAAGACATTGAATTCGGGTCACTACCCTTTCACTATTGTTAAATTTGGGAAAACTCACCAGAAAAATCCAACAGAAACTCCAAAAAAACACATTAAAGACCACTCCTTGTAATTATTTTTAAAACAACACCCACAAATTTAATCTAGAAATTCAAAATTTTGATACCCACCTAGGGAGAAAACTTACATTAACGAACGAAGGGTGATTGAAAACCTAGGCCTTGCAGTGAACGACATTGATGGTGTCATCCTCGATACCCTTGAAATGCTTAACGACCTTCTCGATGGAGGCGACGCGGGTAGAACACTACATGCCAAGCACCTTGAAGAGAGCTTTTCGAATCTCTAGCTACAGTGATGAATCTCCTAGGGATTCGATTGGGTACCTCGACATTGAGGGATAATGGGGAGGAGGAATGAGAACAACAATGATTACTATTACGAGTCTGTTTTTTTGCCCTAAAAATCATGGAAATTCTAGCAAGATTTTAATAAAATTTGGCATGGATTTTTGTAAATACAAGGTTTTAATAAAATGAGACATAGAATTTTGTAAATCCAAGTTATAGCTGTCAAACATCAATATTAAGAGTGCTTTAGAAATTTTTGATAGTGTTGAATCCATTTTCATTATCAAAAATATGATTCTAACATTGCTATCCAAGACCAAAACCACTTTTAGCTGTCGTGGCAATTCCTCTCCTTTGTAGACATGCCATTCCTATTCCCCTCCATTTTATTTTTTTTTCCTTTCAAATACTTATTTGGTTTTGTACGTTTTATTGGTAGCCTGAAAACAGGGAACTCGCAATTAACTACTTATCCAAGTCAACGACAACATCATATGTTTTCTGATTTTCCACGAATAAAAACACATTATAGTTGCTAGCTGCGCATTATACGTTGGCAGGTCTACTCATGATCGCAAGATGCGTCATATGAAGACACATTTCAAATGTATAAGTTGCATGATAAAGCACGAGATTGGGAGGAGCTATGGAAATTTGCAGTAAACATACGAGAATTGGGAGGAGCTATGGAAATTCGCAGTAAACATGAGAATTGGGAGCAGCTATGGAAATTGCAACAAATTTTTTATAACAGCCGTTGCATCCGAAGCCAACTACATTGCAGTTGAACTTAAATGGCCTATTTCTCAATTGTTTCAACAGAATCCTCTATCTCTAATTACACAACCCTAACAATTTTCTGCATTCTGCTGCGTAATTTTGGATAATGAATCCGAGCAGAGAAATTTGTATTTATTTCTGAAGGAGCAAAAAAACAAATAGCATTGGAACAATGCTCCAAAGAGTTACCAGTAAACCTTAGAAATTAATTAGCACGTATGCCATCACATGAGTAGATGGATTATGCTCAAGATTATGACTGCTATGTCCATTTAGTTGAGTAGATACAAGGAAATATACGGTCACATTTCGAGACTAAATGTATTATTTTTTAATTTCAAATATTATCCATTAGCCAAATAAAACCAAAAGAAAATTCCCTGTAATCATTACCATGTTAGTACTTGGCGCGTGACAAAATATCTGTTATGCGTTCCCCTACAATGGCAGTGACTAGATGAGTTACATGTTTCATAATGTGAAGAAAAATCCGGACAATGAAAGCTCTTCACACTCTTTATACAACAATGAAAGCTCTTTGCACTCTACAAAGCAATGAAAAGTGTTTATATTTTTTACCTTTTGTCCAATGACTGGGGCCGCGTAGCCAATATGCACACCATCTATGTTGCATGAGGAGGTGGCCACAATAACCACGCTCTATAGGCTTCGGAGGCTTACGATGTTATATCAGTAGAGCACACGGAAACATTGTTTAGTTGTCTAGCTCATATTATCAGCTTCTGTGATCAAGAATTATACTCCAGGTCATCCTTCTTAATTTTTTTTACAATTTTGCTTCACTTATTACTAATGACATCACCGAAAATGGATAGGGTTTATGATGAGATAAATCCCCACAATAATTGAATTACAAGTGTTTTTCAAGCAAAAAAAGAAGCATATCTTTCATTATTGACAAGTTAATATGAGCAACAATGGTTCCACTAGCATAACTAGCATTCACAGTGGGGAAGTTGTGGTCCCCGGTTTAGCACATATATGAGGAAGCTTTTGTGCCATCAATTGCAAAAAGAATGTTTCTTAAGGAGTTGTCTACGCAGGTGGAGGAATTGCTTGGACAACTAAAAGTGGCCGGAATCTGGGCAATTTTTTTTAAGAAATCTTCCAATAGCAGTGTTTGAATCATGTTTTTGATAGTGGAAATGGATTTAGCACTATCAAAAACCTGTAGGGCGCCCAAAATATTGATGTTTGATAGTTATAACCTGGATTTACAAAAATCACTGTGAGATTTTCTTAAAATCTTACCAGAATTTTCATGATTTTCAGGGCAAAAAACAGTCTAGTTAGACTACGATGTTTCTTAAACTACTTTGAGAACATTACTTTTCGCAAGCGAATGGACTTTGCCATATTTGTACCATATTTGTGCAACTGTATGCATATGCAGGTAAGTGGTGTAAGTTCTATATGTAGAAATTTGAATAACTGATATGATATCCACCGAGATACTCCTGATCACACACTATTTTATCTTCATGCACAATACAAAATCTCTTCTACCATTGATCATTACATGCGGAAATAAAATCAATTGCACGAGCACATTAAAACCATAAAAATTCACACATATGAACACATTATTTCATGGGAAAGCTTAAAGCTAAAAACCCCAACTATCTGTATATTATATGTCACAGAGATCATGTAACAATCATTATACAAAGCTCCTCACAAGCTCTCAGTATAATCTCCAATTGCTACACACTAATCAAGCTAGATCTAGCAAAACACATGCTCCAATTCGCTCCACCTGAGCCACTCTATTGCATAATCAATGTCGAAGAATGGCTCATCAACAACTTCTCAGGGAATCCATTCGGCTTGTACCACGCAATCCTCATTGGCATCTCCAATCACTGGTTGTTGCAAATCATGCAACAATATAGTCACAACTAATAGTCACACTGCTCTTTCACCTACCTCTTCACCGGTCTCCACTGAAACTGTCCATGCATTGTAGTTAACTGATGTATTATTTATTTTATTAATGAGTTAATAATTAGTGAATAAATTAATAATTAATTCACACCACTCTCACTAGTGTATCAATCAGTTAGACTAGATACAACTAGCTCAACTATGTTTAACTCAGTTAAACTGAACACAACTCCATCAACTACCTTAATAACTCCACCAAACTCTGTCACATGAGTTCTAACTCAAGTATCCATGCAATAGCTCCACTTTACCCTCAGGAGTAGCGTAATTCCTTTTGTCAGCTCCCGTGCCACATCTGTGCACTTAACTGAAGTGCTCCAAGAGAATAACATAATGTTTATAGTCCAAATATTATTAAGAGCTAATAATATTCAACATATCTATTTTTAACGGGGCAATTTAAAAATAGATTCCGCCCAATATGTCTAAAAAAAACAGAAGTCCATCTATTTTTTCCCGACTTGACCAACCATCCACCAATAGCATCCTGCAACTCATAGAATATGATCGATATGTCGAAAAATAGATTTGCGCCAAAAATAGCCTGCGGGCCCACTTAGTGAAGGCGACTCTTTTCACTAAGCTCATCATCTTGTTGCAATCTCAACACACCCTCTCAATAAGAAAGGGATTATTTACCACCCCAATCCTGCCTCTGTGGTATTCGAATTTTCTCCTGGTGAGCGCCTTCGTCAAGATATCAGCATCCTGATCCTCCGTAGGAATGTAAGAAAGTAACATGATCTTCCGTTGCACACAATCTCTAATATGATGATACCGGATGTCAATGTGTTTAGATCTATCATGAAATACTGGATTAACCGAGAGTTTGATGCAACTATGATTATCACAATATATCACAGTAGGATCTAAGTGTGAACCGAACAACCCAACCAGGATCTTCCTCATCCATATAGCCTCGCATGCAGCCAAACTCGCTGCCATATACTCGGCCTTTGCTGAACCGAGTGCCACCGATCTCTGGTCTCGCCCACCAAGAAACGCTCGTCGACGCCGATATCGAAAATCCCTCCGCATGTGCTCTTTCCGTCGTTGGGCTCGCCTAATTTGCATCCAAGGAACGACATGCCTTCACCCTCATCCGATTGTCTCCGTACCATAACCATCCCGATGTGCCTCCTCGAGATATCTTAATACATGCTTGCCTCGCTCTCATGAGAGCTTGGTAGGCTTTCAACTATACAGAAAGTTGGTTAATGTAAGATAGCATAAGGTTTGGTCGTGTATCGATTTTAGAGATACATAAGCGACCCCACCAACCACTAGTACATTTGGGGGAAATTCTGACACTTGGTTCCGACGCTTTTGACCAAATGTCGGAAATTTCCCCAAATTTTTTCAATCCCGCCTGAAACCATCGCTATACCGACATTTAGAGAAAAGTGTCGCAATACCGACACTTAGACAAAGTGTCGCAATTGCGACGTTTGGAGGAAGATGTCGCAATTGTGACACTATGCCCCAAAGCGTCGCTATTGCGATGGCTGCCTCCAAACGTCGCAAGTGTGACACAATGTCTAAGTGTCGCAATTGTGACGTTTGGAGGCATCCGTCGCAATAGTGACGCTTTGTCCGCCGTCGGTATAACGACACTTATATGCGTGCTACATAAAAATATGACACTTATATGCGCGCTACATAAAAATGATTTTATTAAAAACTACATTAATGTTTGATATCACGCGCGCATTCGCCCTCCGCTCTTGCAGAACAGCATTCGCCCTCAGCATTCGCCCTCAGCTCCTGCAGAACAGCATTTGCCCTCAGCATTCGCCCTCAGCATTCGCCCTCAGCTCTTGCAGAACAACATTCGCCCTCAGCTCTTGCAGAACAACATTCGCCCTCAGCTCTTGCAGAACAACATTCGCCCTTAGCTCTTACAGAACAGCATTCGCCCTGAGCTTTTGCAGAACATCATTCGCCCTGAGCTCTTGCAGAACAGCATTCTCCCTCAGCGTTTGCCCTGAGCTCTTGCAGAACAGCATTCGCCCTAAGCTCTTGCAAAATGGTAAGTTCTTACTCCAGGCCCTTCCTCCTATAGTAGGTTTGACTCTATTTGGGTTTTTTTGGTCAATTCCATTGGATTGTGTTAGGCTGTAGGGTTCTCTCTAGATGTCTTCCAATGTTCTTTTGGATGAGTTTCAAAGAGGATGTGTAAGATGTGTTTGTGCTTGCATGAATTTGACTCCACCAGTTTCATGAAGTTTAAGCTATGGATTTTAGTTCAAAAAACTCATCTATCTCAACACCCAGTAACGAATTTCCCTTGGTCTGATCTATATTGAAGGTGAAGTGCAAAGTGGTAGAGAATGAGAGATCGAAAGTCATCAACTTTATCACAAGGGTAGTACTCCAGATTGAAAGTGATGAGCTTTAGTTCTCCAGATTTGGGGATTTTCTGATGACATACCAAAGGTCACATCCATACAACCATATCAAGGTCAATGTTGAGATCATTGCCATATAGATATAGGTCACTGATATATAGGGTTAATATCATCATCACTATCCATGGAAACCGAATGGTTACAAAATCTGTGATTGTGGTTGGCTCATTTATAATTATTACTTAAGCTATGGATTTTAGTTTGACAAACTCATCCATCTCAACACCCAGTAACGAATTGCCCTTGGTCTGATCTATATTGAAGGTGAAGTGCAAAGTGGTAGAGAATGGGAGATCTAAATTCATCAACTTTATCACAAGGGTAGTACTCCAGATCGAAAGTGATGAGCTTTAGTTCTCTATATTTGGGGATTTTATGATATTTGGGGATTTTCTAATGACATACCAAAGGTCACATCCATACAACCATATCAAGGTCAATGTTGAGATCATTCTCATATAGATATAGGTCATTGATATATAGGGTTAATATCATCATCACTATCCATGGAAATCGAATGGTTACAAAATATGTGATTGTGGTTGGCTCATTTATAATTATTACCCATTTACAGTAGAGCACAGAAACACTAAATATGGCCCGAGAAGAGCCTTTACAATAGGCAATGGAATTGCAGCTGCTTCATCAATAACCAATAGCTCCACTTGAGAAAACTTTTCATAATCTTGGGGCTGGATATACTGCAGAGCAAACAATTGTAGTTATCATTCGTGCTCCAATATATTAATATACTTTTTACATTGAACCGAAGAAAGGGAAACAAGCAAATGCTAGCCATCATACAATGCTTTGACATAAGAGTTTTGAGTGACATACTTGAAAAAAGAACTCATCCACTGATATTTATAATCATTTGAGTTATTCAAGTTAAACACAATTTCAAGAATCAAGATTCAATACCCTCTATTATCTTCATCACCCAATACAAGATTTAAATTTTTCCCAAAGAAACGCTTATTAAATTGGTAGCCATTATTTCTCCCTACTTTAAAAACCCTACATTTAAATGAAAACAAGCATTGCATTTCAACTACAAAAATCTATTAGTGTTCAAATGTACATGTGTGCATCACTTGTGTAGGGTATTCCTTTTCCACTTTCACATTATCCAAGAATGTGTGCAGTATAGTTCATATTTTTTGTGATTTAGATTATCTTGAAAAGGAAAGGTAAATTATTTCCCATGGAAAAAGAAGGTTTTCCCTTTTTACTACTGGAAATGGTACAACAAAGTTCCATTTCTACCCGAAACTCCTATGAAACAGGAACTAAATAAAGGCCATGTCCTCAATGGACATCATTTGGCTTTGAAAATGGCCATTGCACCGTGTTGTTTCTTATATTACATCACGATAGTTTCTTAGGTCATTTCTTGTTTCTTGAGATGAAAAACAACCAAAGAAATTGTGAAGATCCTTTCAATAAATAAATGAACATTTCTCAATCATATCTCAACTATTTTTTATTTTATTCATTGGTTGCTTACTTTGAGAGAAATTTGACACTTTTATAAGGAATATAACATAAAAACACAAAATGGGAAGGAATTGATGAGGTAGATGACCTTTAGTTGTTGTCAATTAAGAATTGATAATACACGATGCATGTTCCGTACTACAAACTAGATTCCTTCCTGGAGTTAGGACACAGAGTATTGAATCAAAGTTGTAGTTTCTAACTTCTTGTATTGGTTCATCAATCTTGAAATTCAGACATTGTATGTCTTCATTGATTCATGTTTGAATAATTTGCATTATATCGTATAATAGGAAATTAGGAATTATGATTATTATTACTTTATGGATTTGTTAAGTTACTTTTAAGTTTGCATGGTTTAGTGTGAAATTATTCTTGTGTGCCCCTAGGCCCAGGTGAAGGAATGCCAAGGACTGAGAACCATAGTTTTTAAATGGTATTGTTTCTTATACCCCAAAACCCCTCAACATCACTTCTTATTAGTTCTTAACAATAGTGTTGTAAATAATTTGAGAATTGATATAGCAAAATCTTGCACTTCTCAAGATAAAGTCCTAAAGCTAAAGTGTGATACCATGTGTAATTCAATAGCCCCATTGTCACCTCACCAACCTCTTTTCACTTCGGGCTAGCTCTCCTCCAACTCAAGGGGGGTTCTCCCTAGTAGATGTTAGGGATCTAATGGCCCAACAAAACCAAGTCAAGAGCCCCCTAACTCTCTATGTTTACTACTATCAATCAAAATATTGAACAATAGGGTCAGACATGCATCCTTAAGATAAAATTGCCAGGGTATTTTTGGGTAATTTCAAAGGGAAAGTCCCCAAACACATATAATCAAGGAATTATAACGTGATTTCAAACATTAAATATCAACAAAATCGCTTAAAGGATATTGAAAGGAAAAAGGTGATGGAAGATAGAAAGTGCCTTACTTAAATGCTCTAAGGATTTTTCAATAGTTGCTCCAAAAGCTTCACTTCAAGGCCCTTCAAGATCGTTTCCAACAATGCTATACCATCAGCTTCAACAATGTTGCTCCAAAAATGTCCTCAAGGTCTTCACAACAAGTTTACTAGAAGTTTCTCCAACAATATATTCAATAAGGTCTTCATTGTCAACTCGTCTCTTGTTTAGGTGCCTTAATGTGCAATGACATGTTTCCAGGACTGAATTCAATGCAAGGCATATTTGAAACTCTAACTCTGTCTTCCGGTGTCTTATTAGAAATTATTTCAGTTTTCATTTGTGTTTTCAAGTTAGATATTGTTTTCAAGTTTTTACATTTATAATTTTATTGCAATGTGGCAGACTGATTAGAGCAGTGCAGGAACAACCCCGAGATGGGATGATCGTGGAAAGAGGCCAGCGGAAGAACATGTAAAGTGCCAGCATTGCTCTATCTTCAGGTATTTTAGTTATTTACATAATTGAAATAATATTAATTTTGTTCAAATATGCAGACACCTAGCCATGGTACGCCCGATGATTCCCTCTTTGAGGAAGAGCTTTCTTCATCCCTATCTCCAGTGTTCTTGTTGCAAAAAAAGGCACGAGATGCAAGGTCGAAATTTAATACTTTGATAGACGCGCCTCAAACACCTGAAACAGAAGAGAGGATAAAACATCTTATGAGCCAGCTAGAAAGATATCAAGTAATAATAAAAAGTCAAAAGGATATTTTTTTTGTTCTGCATGAGATGAATTGTGATAGTTTGATTTTTAATTTTTACATTGACTAAACTAACAAAAAGTTCTTTTGTATGTAGCGTTTTCTAGCACTTGCTGAACCCGATGTTGGTGGTAGTGGGACACAAGGGCAAGAGATTGCCCAGCAACCCTCTCGTACACCTTCTACTCTTTTAGGTGCCAGCCAAGAAACACACCCTGCCCAAGCAGACACCCAACCAACCGTTGAATGTGTTGGCAGTGATGAGGCTGATATGGCCAACTACATTATTGCGTTTCCTGGAGCAACACGTGTCAGCTCCACAGGGACCATTAATGGCATGTTGTTGGTGAACGATGAAGGTGTCCCTATAAAGCACGTACAACTCCTAGGTAAATTTTAATATTTTAACTATTTCATGTACTCTATCTAAAACATATTTATCATGATTTTTATTTTTAAATTAATGATAATATCTTTTTTTTTCTATGTAGGAAACAATGAGTTCTACAGGTTTTTGGAGAGCCATGCATTGGTAATTTTTGGCCCAACCATATGCACAAGGTGGAATTCCCAGAATTCCAACCTGAAAAAAGAACTTCTAGATTATCTAGAAGCCCTTTTTGGGGTCGGCACATTTGACAGAACAACGGTGGCTCAGGTAGTCGGCAAATATTTGAAATATACCAGGGACACCTATAGGACGCAATTGCAATTTAACCCTAGATATGAGCGTCCTCTCGCAGTTTCAGAGAGTGAGTGGAGAGCACTCATCCATGACGGAAAAGAGAAAAGGGCAAAGAAAGAAGGAAAAATGCCAACTGGACCCGCAAGGTAAATTACACCTTTAATTCAATAGCTTTAATTTTCTTTATGTCTAAAATAAAAGTGTGCTACGTCATATCTGACTTCAATCTTTTGATGCTAGGTTGCCTGACACCTCAAAGGCAACCAAAGCTAGGATTGAAAAAAAAGGCCATCACAAGCTAGGCCAGGGCGGCTACTTGAAATTAGCTGCAAGAATTGTAATTAAGTAGCTAAACATCTTATAATTAATTGTATCGCCTTCCAACGTTTTTGTAATCCTATCAAATATGATTAAAAATACACAATCATATGTAATGTTGGGTGATGACTTCGGAACAGAAACTACAGAGGAAGATAAAAATATCGCTTTCCATTTCGGCTATCAAGCCGTAGTTGAACGTCGTGGAAGCTTGGGGCAGGTCCCAAGATCCAGAATGCCCGATAAGGTAAAACATTAACCTTTCAATATGTTTGTTTTCGTCCATAAATTTAATGTCTAACAACTTTGTTTAAATCAGGGGAGCAGCACTACCGACGAGGCAAATAACCCAGTTTTAGAGCTAGATGTAGATGATCCTCACGTGCAACCTGATCATTGTAGTGGGGACCAGGCCGACAATGCTACTATTAGTGAGGGCCGTGACGGTAATTAATTTCCACTTATAATTTTTTCTAATTATACCTTGATGATTGTCCTTATAACGTTTTTTGTTTAAATGACAGAGAATGTTTCCCTTGAGGATCTTACCACCAGAGAGGAAGACAGGGCAACAGTCCCAACGGCGACAACTGGTGCACCAGGTAAATAATCTCATTGAATTTTTTTTTATTAATATTACCGAACTAGTTCAATGATATTTAAAAACTGACAATTAAAATTTAATATTATCTGTTTTTGTAGGCGATGCCCCGTCACTGGATGAGACCAGACATCGTGACTACGCAACTAGGTCAGCAGTGCGGGTCGAAAGGCACGAAACAAGAGAAGAGCACGATGATATTGATGATGTAATTAGGAGCTTTAGAAATAGGAAGAAGAAAAAGAAAATTTGATAATGTAAAATATTGTATTATTATAAGACAAACGCTACCATACTTGGAACGTTTTTTGCGTTATATAAAAAACTCATTTATCATACTATTTTTATGTCAAGCATTAATTGCAATGTTTCCTTGCGTACTTTTTGTTGAATTGTTTTTTTATTAGTTATTGAATATTTTTTTTATGCTCATGAAAGTAAAAAAATGAAATATAGATTGGGTATTGGGGAATTGAGAGTGATGTGAGGGGGGGGAGGGGCCATAAGAGCTTCCACCTTCACGTGGTTGGCCCTGTTTAGTAGAGAATAATTTATTGGAGCAATTTAATCTTGGAGCAAACCTCCCTCGATCCAGCGTAGCAACAAAAAAGTCACTGTTGACTTAGTTGCTACTCTTTCAGATCATGGGAGGCTTGTTCCAAGTTCATGCGACTCCAATAAATTGTTCTTCAAACGAAGAGGAGCTTATTCAGGTATGTTTTGAAATTTTCAACATATGTTCTAACATTATCATAAGAATGCATCTTAGAGTAAAAAATACTACATCAATTACTTTTATTTATTGTATATATAATGATGGATTTTGATTGACTTGGCAGTGCAGGTACAAATCCTCTTGCATCATGAGCAATACAACTTGTCAACCAGGGTCATGTCCAGGATATTTTTTCTTGTGTGCTTGACCAAGTTCGTAATGTCACATTTTGTAAGTTCCTTTACAGTTCATAATTCAATATTAAGCTTGTTCATGATTATTATCTAGGTTTTTTGTATGTGTTTTTTCATCTATTTGATTGTAAGCAACTCTGCATGTTTCCTGTTGTTCACTATGATTTATCCCATTACCACTCCTAGGATGAATCCAAATTTATTGTTACATAGGTTACTTTATTGTTACTATGATTTCTCCATTTACAATTTCATAGGTTACATCATGTAAAGTTGTCAATCTCAGGTTGGTGATGAGCTTTAGTTCTCCAGATTTGGGGCTTTTCTGATATTTTCTCCCTCATGTCATTCCTGCATCACCTCGTTGTTTGAGCATGCCAATTATTCCCAAATATCTTTATATGTATTTAATTTTGGAATTTGATTTAAAAAAATAGTACCCAACTTTGAGTTCAACTAGTGTTCGTGTAAGGCTGTTTGGGCTTTGGGAAATATTGTTGGAGACTCTGCAACATTTAGGGATCTTGCCCTCAGTCATGGAGCTCTGAGGCAGGTGCTTGCCCAGTTGAATGATACTGCCAGAATTTCAATGATAAGAAATGCTACATGGGCTCTATCAAATTTTTGCCGTGACATAAACCCCAACCACTATTCGAACAGGTAAGCAGAATACATTTTCTGCCTCTTCTTCTTAGTTCGCAGATACTGTGGATTTTTTTTATAGATCTTGGTGCTTGGTATATTTGGACATAATATGGACCTAGGCGCTTGTTCATTACAATGACTATGTCATCAGGTTTTAGAAAATGCTCAGAAATTTGGGTTTCACAAGGGGATTACCCTTGCTTGCAATTATCGATTATCAATCACATTCAAAAAAATTCTTTCGTAGCATTGTTGAGCTCTTTGTAGGTGAATTTCCGAGGCAATTTCAAAATATCTGAACTAAATTTGTCTATCCTTTTCAATACTCTGCACTTGTAACAGAACCAGACAAACAATCTAGTGGCCAATGCAACAACAACAACACCTCCTGTTGCAATCCCTGCAATTCACCCTCTCTGCACGCATGAATGACTATGGCACCCTCTTTTGTGAATAGGTACTGGAGCTGAAGGTACTGGTTTCCATTAGGATCATGGAATTCAACATCCAAAATAGTATCAAATTCCACTGCAATAGTATTCCCCGGCGAGGGCAACAGTTCATTGAGACCTATTGGACTCATCACCCCCAAATAGCCTCTAGGGCTACCCAGAGTGTGATCATCTTTGTTGCTGAGTATATTTTTATTTTTTTAGTGAGAGTTTAGGGTTTCTCTAACATAGCTTCAGAAATCCGATTCAGTGCCTACTTGAATATCGTCACATAATACTCATGGTTTGGATTGATGAGCATGCTCTGAATGGTTGGTTGATTCATAAGAACCACCCATATAGTCATCTTGAGATATTTCGGAAGTTTTCTCGGGTTTCCTTTTTCACCGTTTCTAGTGGGTGGGATGGTGTGGGGTGATCCATCAATACTGGTGCTCTTGTAGTAGGGAATTTGTTTTTGGGGATATAAAGGAGCATTTGATGTAGATATCCCATTGGTTGCATTCATAGATGGGCACGAGAGGTCAAGAATTTAAATTAAAAATATGCAACCTCTAGCATGGCAACCTGAAGGCCGCGAGAGACACTAGTTAAAGATTGTTTTGTGCTGGCCTTAATATAGTCGTGATTTATTTCTATTATCTTAATGCAAATATATAGTCCGGTCTCATTAAAATGAGGATTGTGGTTGTATTTATCTTTGTTTGTTTCTCTCTTAATGCTCCAGAAGTTGCCAAAAGTTGCGATAGTTGTTTAGTTTGCCTGTTACAACTTAAAAGTGGTTTTTAGCAATGGGAGTCATGTTTTTTAAGGTTCATACTAATATGAAGATCTTGTAATTCTATATTTAGCATAAGAGAAGATGGCCTCTGCTTTGGGTAGTATGACAACAATTACCACATCTACCTCATTGGGTAACAATGGAAAGGGGAAGAAGTTGGGTGCAATGTTTGATAATTATGGCAGACAATTGTCTTCTCTTTCAGTTTTTTCACCCATTTCCTTTAATCGCTCAAGCAAAAGAGGGACTCTGAGATTACGCGACAGAGAGAAGGTAGTTAATACAAGAGCTATGGAAAAGGAGTTGTACTTCAACAAGGATGGCTTAGTGACAAAAAAATTGCAGGTCAGAGAAAAAATTATGTTTAAAGGAAGGTCACCTGCATGTGAAACTTCAATGCGGTGGATCTTTCCTTGTCCACTTATATTCAATTTTAATGTGTTATTTTAATTTTTTATGGAGGGTTGTTTTGGCATATGGTCTGGCATTCAATTGCACACTTACTGAAAGCATTGTCAATTTGTCTTGCAGGCGGTGTGAAAAAACTTGCTGATCTTGTTGGAGTCACCCTTGGGGCGAAGGGCAAAATGTTGTCTTGGAGAGCAAGCATGGTTCTCCGAAAATAGTTAATGATGGTGTGACAGTAGATAAGGAGGTAATTTGTAGATGTGTGCTCTGGTTTTCTTTTTAACGTTGTATTAGTTCCCCCTCTTAAATGTCTTAGATTTTGTAGGCATAATTTGAAAACTCAAAGGTGAAAGGAAACATATTTGTTACCCAGTGGTCTACTTGGCCTATGGACTAGCCACATTAGAGTAATGCATAAATATTTTCACAACAATAAAAGGAAAGGGTTATGGCCGAGTCAAATTTTATTGTTATTGACAGTGTAATGAAATGTATCTCAATGCTATGGTTTTGGCCTTTTTATTGGTTGAATTAGAGGACCCAGTTGAAAATATTGGGGCCAAGTTGGTAAGGCAAGCCGCGGCAAAGACAAATTATTTAGCTGGGGATGGAACCACAACATCTGTTGTTCTTGCACATGTTGGAATATTGAAAAATTCCAGAACAATGAATGGAGAATAAATCTCCCTTCCTCTAACACAGATAAAATAAAAATTTCTTTGACAGGAGACAGAGTTTCAATACTTTGAAAACAAACTTATATTCCCTTCAATAACTCAAAAAAAAACTATTACACTTCTTCCTCACTGAGAGGGATTACAAAATTATGACTGCTACAAAACGCAGTGCATAAAACCAACTCACTGTCTGTTCAAAACAAACATACTCTGTCTCTAAAACACTCTGCTGTGTTTTTCCCTTTCGCACTGCCGTGCATACACACTTAAAAAGTTACACTCAGTCTTTCACTTTTTACACACTGCTGTGTAATAAAAAATTTACGTACTGTCTATAAAAAAAACTACCAAGCTTTTTTTTCCTTTTTATTTTTATATGCCGTAACATATAAAACATATTATAATAAACCCTCTTTAAAAAAAAAAAAAATTAAAACTAAATTCTATGGCCCACCTTTCATTTCGCATATGATATATATATAACATATGTTTAAAACATATGTATATATTAAACTATCAAAACATTAAAGAACCCTTTCCGTCGTACTTCAAAAGTCTGAATAGATTGAATTTCAAACCAAATTCGCGTTCCAAAATGGGATGCTGACGTCTGCCTAATTTTAACTCGAATTCTCAATCCAATGTGCCCTATAAAAATTCGGGTCCGGTTTTCAGGTTTTCAGATTCCCTTCAATTTCATGCGATCCAATATTAATGCTCCACGTGTCCTCCTTTTGAATTTACAAAATTGTCGGGTAAATTTCTATTTGTTTAATTTTTGGCTGGTGAATTGCGTTAATGTTGGTTGTTGTGTTTAAATACAATCCTGTACAGAAATATGGCTGCGGCCGTCTACAAAAAAAACTTGCAGGAATTTTAAATGCTGAATTAAATTTCTGGATGGCGTGCAAGCAACCTCCAAAAAAAATGTTGCTGCTACATCCGTCCTTCTGCTGCAGCAGTTGAAGTTAAAATTCAACAACACAGGGTTTAATAAGTGAGGGTGTAAAGGTAACTTTTTGTCGATAGTACTGGATTAAGATCATCTATTCATTTTTGTAGGGTCTTATGGTGTTTGGTTTTTTTAGTTTTGGGTTGGGCTTATTGAGTCTAAGATAGTTTTTGAGTGAAAAAATTGCTATCAGGTATTAAAAAATTTTGGTTCTTTTGTCAAAATTTATGAGTTTGTTAGGAAATACAAAACTGACAATGGTTGTATCTTAAATTTGTGGAAAATAATTTGAAATGAAACCTTTTTGTTTAGGTTGTTGCAGCAGGTGCAAACCCCGTTCAAATTACTAAGGGCATTGACAAGACAATAAAGGCCCTTGTTTCGGAACTCAAAATTTTGTCAAAGGAGGTAAACGCTTGCCTTTTGAGTAGGCTGGTTTTCCTTTTTGCCGATGGTTTGGTGTATCTAATTGAATTAGTTGCCTAAGGTATTTTTGGTTGCAAACTCCTTTCATTTTTCATACAGTATTGGCCTTGTGGAATACATTTGATTGTGTGGTCTTGTTAGATATACAACATTTGTAGTTGTTTAGTCTTATGGCCGAGGTGCACCTTTATTATGGAAATAGTTGATGCAATATTGTCATTTAATCCTTACTGCAGGGTAGCATGTTGAGAAGTTTCTTATGAAACATTTGGTATTCAAAATGACACTTGATCCTATACAACATCATGCACTTGACTTCAAAATTAATATTCAAAGTGTGCCAGACAATTCTTGCAAAATTTCAAATATTTATGTTGTTTTAAACCATTATCTTTTTCATGTATTGGATGCTGAAAATGAGAAAAGACTTTGGTATGAAACCAACTGGTGAATAATTTCCAGCAAAACAACCACTTCTAAGACATGATTTAGAATTAGAACATATGTACTTATGAAGCATAGAAAGATATCCTTGATGCATTGTCAATGTTTGGCTAGGGTTATTTTTGGAGAAAATAACTCCTTATTCCTAGAATAGTGATCTTCAATACAAGCAAATGCCAGAGAAGAGAGATCATCGTGTGACATAAACCTATTAACAAAAGTGAATAGGGAATGATTATTAATTATGGCATACTAAGTTGTCAGTGATTTTGACTATTTGTCTTTAACATGTAAAAATGTTGAATTCCAAACTTACATCATCATGGTTTGGCATAGCTTGACAAATTGTCCACCATGCTCATAATTTCATTGTTGTATTCATATCTATAAACAAAGTTTCAAATAATAATAATAAAGTTCTATAAGAAAAATCCAGACCTCCATGCTGCTGCTCCTTGTGAGACAAAGTCAAAATTGCATTACACAATCTGACACATAAGAATTTCCTATATCCCGGTGGTATGTATCCAAATTCTTATAATAGTGTCTTCAAGACTTATGTTGACATTGCCAATGAGATATTTAAGCAATGAAAGATGGAGCCTTCTTCATTGTTGTATATGTAACAGCCTTTTATTAATATAAAGATTGATGGTTTTGTCTTTCTGAAAATGAAATGTAAAAATAATTTATTGTGGTCAATTGAAAAGTTTTTTTTTTTAAGCTTTTCATTATGGAAGGGCGACATAGATATATGCCTTTCTAATTGAAATTCGGACCTGCCCTTCAAATTTGATCACTGTGTGGGACCTTAACAAACAATAAAACTATTCTGCCGCGCGTTATATAAAACATATAACAAAACCTTTGTCAAAACTTCAAACAAACCCTTTAGCCATGGGTATTTCATCACGAATTGATCATTTTACCATGTACCTTCTTCTAGAGGAATATTCTTCCACTTGATTAGGTACTTCATAATGGTTATATGTCAAAGAGATACAAAATTTTTATCTATAACTTTTTGTGGTTAAAGAATCAACTTTCATTCTTCATCTAATTTTGGAAGTTCTATTTACATTGGCATATTTTTTCCCAAAACCTTTTTTAGGCAAGATACATGAAAAACCTTATGAATGCAAGAAGGAAAATATAACTTCTATACCACTTGTGCAATCCTATGAATAATTATTTAGGGCCATAACATTTTTGAGCTAATTCTTTATTCTTCTTTTTCTTGAATGAAGATTGCTTATAATGCTATAATCTAAAAATACCCAATTACCCTCCTCAAATTATCTTTCACTTCAATGTTGTTCCCCTTGTTGTTTTATCATGTTTCATGTCATTTGAAGGTTTTCCATAATAATTTTCAAATTTTCTTTATTATTTTCCATATGTGACTCTGTTTCCTATACTTTGGACTTATCTTGCAAAAAGTATGAGATACTAGGAGTTGGATATCCATAAAGGGCCTTAAATGGGGAAATTTTAGTAGATGTGTGATAGGTAGTATGATAGTATCATATTACCATTCTTCCTTGAGGAACCCACTTCATCCATTAAGATTGCTTTTCTAAAGAGTAACATTGTAGATAACCTTTAAAACATTTGTTAACTATTTTTGTTTGACCATTTGATTGTGTTTGATATGTAGAACTCATGGCAGCTAGTGTTTCTCCACTCATATTAAATAATTATTTCCAAAAGTTTCTTGTTACTATTACTTTAGAAAAACCATGAAGACTATGAATTTCTTTCACGGACACTTCTGCCACTTGGCTTGTTGTTTATGTACTTTGAGCTCTACAAAAAAATCTACAAAATTTGTCTATATAAATGACCACAAAAATGTAATACTTACCTTTATATTTCAGTAACCCTGTAATAAAGTCTATTGATATATCTTCTAGTCTTTGAATATGCATGTGGAATGGTTGAAGTAACCCTAGAGATTTTACTATCTCTCTTTTATTTATTATGCAAACCTGACCTTCTCTTACAAAATTTTGAATATCTTTCTTCATTCCTTCCAAAAATATATTTTTTGATCCTTTGAGATGTTTTAAGGAACCCCGCGTCCTACCATCAAAGAGACATGGGACTCCCTTAATATTTTTTTATTCAAATATGCTTGCGTGCATAAAAATATTCTACATTTGCACCAAAGTATATCTCTCTTTCACTCCCAATTCTCCATAGAGTTCATCCCATCCTTTATAAATTTTAGTTTTTGTTTAGTACTATTGTCATTTTTCCATTATGGAAAGCTTCTTCTAGCCACCTAAGAATAGAAAATGTAATTGGATATAAATTTGAGGCCTCTTCTATTTTAGAAAGAGCATCATGTACTAAATTTTCCTTACCCTTTTTGCAGATTATCTCAAAATTAAAACTTTGCATTTTTTCTCCTCATTTTGTTAATCTTCCAATGAAATCCATAGCTTCAAAAAATACTTTATGCTATCATGGTATATCTTGACTTTAAAGTACCTCCCAGTGATATACTATCCCCATTTTTTATTTCATGTAATATTGCTTCCATTTATTTTTCATATGTAGATTTCACCAAATTCTTTGAATTCCTTACCAAATATTTTCTTTGAATTCCTTGCTTTTAAAAGCCAATGATATCCCTTATTGTGTTAATGTTACGTAAATTCCTTGTCCTAGTGCCTCACACTCTATTATGAATTTTTTACCAAAAGTAGGTGCAACCGATGTTGGTGTAGAAGACATGGTATCCATTAAAAGAGAGAATGCCAAAGTAGCCTCATCATTCCATATAAATGATATTTTCTTCAAGAGATATGTGAGTGGACTTGAAATGCATGCATAATTCTTAACAAATGATCAATAATATCATGTAAGTCTAAAAAATCTTCTAAGAACCTTTATTTTCTTAGGAATAGGTCATTTTGTAATAGCTTGCATCTTTTGAAGCTCCAACTTCACTCCTTCCTTTAAAACAATATGAACCAAATACTCAAATTCTTATTTCCCAAAAGCACATTTGGATATTTTTACATAAAAATGATTGTTCTCAATAATTTATATAACTTTTCCACATGTTTACTAGTGTGGTATTCCCATGATTTATTATAAATATGTGTATTATCAAAAAAAACCAACACAAATTTTATAAGATGGGATCAAACAAAATTGTTCTTAAGTCGAGCCCGCCGGACTTCAAACGGCGATAAACCATAATTCAAACCAAATTCGCGTTCCAAAATAGCCTGCTGAAGTCGGCCAATTTTGTGACGCGAAAACCAAATGAATTCCGCCCTAATATTTTTCGGGTCCGAAGTTGGGCTGGCGTACGGAGGGAGAGTTGTGACACGAATTTCTTATCAAATTTGCCCTAATCTTTTTCGGGTCCGGATTTCCACTGCGCGAGCGGCCCAAACAAAGATCCGCTCCTATCCTTCTGTGACAAAACCATCGTACATGCTGACGTCATCAATCAAAACCTGCCACCCTTTTAACTTTGTAAATGAAACAAATTGCGTCTGCGTCATTTTCATTGTTCTGTGCGCTAGCCAGTCTTCCATGCAACAAAATTCAAAAACCAACTGTTAACGCTTGCTGACCGTTACCTTGCTGAAGAGAATTGAAGCTGAGTATTTCAGGGTTCTTTTGTCATAACTAGCGCCTGTTTAAACATGTTTCATTTCCCGTAAACATGTATTTATTCCAATTCCCCGCTAAACTCTGTAAAAAATCCTGGTTTTGGTTTTAATTCTGCACTAAGGTTTGAAAAGAAGTTCAGTTTGGTATTTTTCGTTCCCAGAACTGCAATTATATTCCCAAAACTGATGAAATTGTTTCTGCCCTTTTCACAAAACCCCAAATTTAATTTAGATCCTGAACTGAGAAATGGAAGTTCTGTAGCTACAGATGGTTATGAGCTACCTCACAGGACAGTTATTGCCTTTAGTGTGGATTTTCAATTCAGGACTTTTAAATCTGGTGAAAGTCTCTTAAATATTTTCTTCTGAGAGACAATTATTTGAATGGTTATG